>JAGDQP010067186.1:0-11182 GCA_022664845.1 Lepisma saccharinum
TGGCCAAAATCGGACTTGGTCTCAACTTAGCGCTGACTAGAAGTTTAGCGGTAGATTGTAGAACTGACCCTTAAGAATTTTTGCTAACACGGCATCTTTATAAACGAAAGTGTTGTTAAAAGTTTACAAACCAAGTCAATGGATACGTACGCTCCTGTAAGCAGATTATTTCGCCTTAGAAATTTGTAACAACGCACAGCAAAATAAAATAATGAATGATTGGTAGAAGTTCTCACGTATACCTATAGATGTCTTTACCAGTGCTCGATAGTAGCGACAGTTGCGGCCACAGTTGATACTTTCAGTTTCTAACCAAGGATGTTCTAATAGAGGATATGCTATTTTGCCAAGAACATGAAGCCAAACGTCACAGCTTTTTCCCGCCCAGTTAGCCCGCTTACTCCACTCAAAAACATTTTTTCGGCTAACAAAGATGGCAACAAGCTTTCTAGCTTGTCTAGTAACAACCAATCCGGTATGTCGCCTTGGTCGATGCTATGTTGTTGGTTTTTCTTCTTCATTCTTTCTCTGTGCATGAGATATCTACAAGTAAATCCTCTATTAGAACATCCTTGTTTCGAACCAACCAGTCGTCATTCTTTCTATATGTATCTGAACGAAGAAGGAGAACTCCTTTATCTCGTAGAGACGAAAATTGATATAAAATCAAGAGAAAAGAAAACAAGTTTAGAAGGCAAAGGGTGAGATAAAGAGCAATCTATTTCTAAAGAATAAAAAAGACTATAAACCAAGATAAACAATATTAAATTTATTAAACATTTCTTATGCAATATCCCACATAGCAGAGTACATCCCTGGGACGTCCCATTTAGATCCCATTACCGTCAGAATGGTCCTGCTCCCATAGCGATGTCCTAAGGACGTCCGTGGGATAACTCTGTGGGCAATACAAACAGTTCATCCCGTATGGAGGTCCCCTGGATGTCCCCCGGAAAGCCGTGCGGAATTACCTACCTGGAATTTCTATAAATTAAATCGACCTTACTATTATTATTATTTAATTAATTATAACTATACGAAGGATATGCCTTCGTATAGTTATACGAAGGATTATTTATAACTATACTTCCCATGGATGTAAACGGGACTTAAACAGGGCGTCCTACGGACGTCCCGATATCCTGCCAGGAGATCCGTCAGATATCCCTGGGACGTCATTTTGCTATGTGGGATAACGACTATTATGATCGAAAACTACATTGACATCTTAGCCAATGAAAATTAATAATTTCCCGCCAATGGCATTTATCTGTGGTATCACGTGATCTTATTCCCGTCCACCGACCTACTCGTCAGATGCCAGCACAAGTCTCCTTGTATACTATGCACATGGATCTCGATACGGGAGATGGATCTACTTCTAGTGACCCGAAATTGAAGCCAGCATAAGCCATGATCACCTGGAAGGTGTAATTAATTAAAAAAAAAAAAACTGAACACAACTTTCCTACAATACCTTATTTAAAATTCCAATCTTCCTCTTCTCTTCCTTAGTTAGATCTTCATCCATTCTTTGCTTCCACACACCGAGGCATAAGCCAACCAATAAGACACAATAAATCCCTATTCACCAGGCAAGATTAATCAAAAACCGGCGTCAAGTTGACCGAGCTTAATTGTATTGGGCCAGTCGATCCGTCTCCCGTATCTAAATTCATGTACTATGCACAGTATAGCAAGATGCACTTATTATTTTCTTTGATAGAGCACAGTTTTCACAAGCACGGTGGGTTTATTTCTTTACAGCGACTAAAGGATCCTAGGAAATTACGAACTTTGTGTTTGGCATTCGCCTAAACTGTTCGCCATTCCCCCCACATACAATACTAAAATTACGTTTAAATGCCAGTTCGGCGTTATCCCATAGGTATGGGATAATTACGATTTCCAACCCTTTCGAAATTAATTATTATCTCATCTGGATGTAATGTCAGGCGCACCAATTGTACGCTATGTATAGTCAAAACATCAGTGTATAAATACATTATGAAAAAACTTACCATCCATGCGTTAATTCCTCTAGAATTGATATAAATTCTTAAGTGTTTGGGAATTATACGATTCTTCCATACACATTGAATCGTTGACATCACGTTGATAACACAGTTGCATGCCTGTCTCTTCAACGTTGTCTTGTATAAACAATTAAATGTGTTATAAGTTATGTGTGCTTCTGGTTATGCATTTCACAAAAGAGTATTTAAAAATTTGTTTTCAGAGTTACCAGAGCTGAAATAATAAAGTTCGGGCCAGTAAGTAGAGAAAATGCCACATACCAGGATACTGAAAAGCCCCCCACGTTGAATAAAATAAAAATAACAATAAAAGGTTTTTGAAAAGTCAACATATAAGGTTATCAGTACGCACAATATATATTTCAGTGTTGCGTAAAGTACTGAGGTACATTTTAAGACATGATCTGAAGTGTTTATTTATTAACCAAGTGTACATTACACACGACACACATTTCGCTACACAAAAATTGGTCTCAACGAACTTTTTGCAAAATGGTTTGTACTTGTCTCAGGTAAAGGAAAATTTAATTTCATACATCTTTGAACAATAACAAGAAGAACTATTTCAATTGTGACAAGATTGCTTTAAGCGCCACGTTAAACAATAAGGTTTGCATTTCTAACACTTGAAACCTTTTTTTAAAAAACTATCTGGCAGTCATTATAGGTTAGAACATGAAATGTCAGAGAGATGGAAGTGAGAAAAGCAAAGGTAAAAATGACATTTACTGACAAGGAGAATATTTTATGCAAACCGATAAACAAAACAATTACCATAAGAATCTATTTGCTTACATGTTTTTATGTCGTGTTCTGGGTATTGTATGGAGGAGAAACGTGGACATGCACAAGAATGGAACAGATCAGATGGACACAAAAAGACGTAATGAGAAAACACTGCAAGCAGAAAATAAGAAACGAGTAATATTGGAGACAAAGATGTATCGGAAAGAAGATGGTTAGGGTACTGGTTGCACAGAGATTATATATTTAATACGGCAATTGAAGTAAGAGTTCATACCGAATGAAGACGAGGAAGAAGAATGCAATTTCTTGAGTGTTAAGTAAGATTAGTAGTACGCTAAAACAAGGAGGTTAAGATCGTTATGTTTGAAAAGTGCTAAATTTGCCTTCGAGAACCTGTGGCTTTGGTAGAACACTAATAACGGTCATGTTAAACCCTAACGAGGGAAATGTCATCAGGGTGAATAAACCTTGCACTAAAATAGACTAATACAGATGTATCGAGAGTAACTTAGCTTTTCGATTGACTAAAGGATTTCGCCAATTTCCTTCGAAGACTTTGTTGCACTTCAGTCCTAAAGTCCAAATTGTCAACTGATGAAAGCTGTTTCATCATAGGAAGAAGGCTCAACAGAAACATTCGGTCAGGGTCTCTTTCCTCATTGCACCACCTCGCGACTATTTTCTTGATATTTTCATGATATTCTTCATCGAGACTGTCTTGCATTGATTCCTTTCTCTTCTTGAAAGAGCTAGAGTTTGGCACAACCATCACCGGAGCCTCAACAGTATGTTCTGTGTAAAGGTCATCTTCATCTTCATTAACAACAGGTTCACACTTCGATTGAACGTACACTGTCTGCGGTTTAACCGTGCACTTTCTCACTTGTGGTTCACTCGCGTACACTTCTTGTATTTCTGGTTCAACTTCCACTTCTTGTATAATTTCTGTTTCCTGTTCTTCTGTTTCAAAGTACTGTTCCTCGTCGCCAATTGTCATTTCTTCCACTTCTCGCTCATATGCTTCTCCTTCTACCTTAACTCTTGGAGTTGAAGTGTTTGCTTGGCCAATCACTACTTTAGCAGTTTTAGCTACTAAATTACATCCTGTTTGTTGCTCATTTATTAGCTTATACTCTTCCTCTCCTCCTGTACGAAACGGTCTGTGTTCCACGAACGGTGCAAGAAACTCATCCAATGCCGCAAAATATCTCCATGATTTTCCCGAACAGTGTCCTGAAGATACGATTCTTCTTCGTTCTCGCATGTAGTTGCTGCGAAGAGAGTGCCACTTGTCTCTGCACTGGTCCTCTGCAACGAAAAAATATTTGAAAACTTGTATAAATCAGTTCCGTTTGTTTCAAAGGCACGTAAAAATAGTATTATCGTTAAAACAACCTTCTATTTAAGCTATATTTAGAGCGTTTCACGAAATAATCGATTTCTCCAAATGAAGCTGCACGACGTACTTCAATATTTTTTGTGAATGGGTTAATTCCAAACGCTTGTTGTCCAATGCTGTACAACTGTTATGAAACGCCTGATTCGAATGTCACGTAGCATATAAAGACTAACTCGCAACCGTCACCATTGTGTGTAACCTAAAAGCTCCTGTTATATTTTATCTTAAAGGGTTACAAAACACGGTGACTGAAAGGAAGACTGTTTCCAATGAACATATATATACTGTTGATATAAGGTAAGCCGCCCAGGAAACAGGTTGAGGCAGATACCCCAGATTAAAAATGTGATATACCTTTAATTTGTTATTTATTTGTTTTATTTGATTTTTAATACATGTAATTGAATGATCTTGTATTTACTTATTAAAAGTGATCGAGGATTTAATGAGCTTATTAATGCATATGAATTTAAGCATAATTAAAATAATTTTTTGCTCCCTAGATGGCAGCATTGTTATAATAAGAATTTTGAAGTAGGAAACTATTAATAATTATTACGTTATTAATATTATTTATTTACTAAAACAATCTATGAATTAAATTAATGTTAATTGCAAACTTTGAATCAGTTTTGTTAATTTATAACAAAGTTATAAACAATTTCTATAAGTTAATCACTATTGAATTATGAACCATTGTATATATAAGCTCGGTATGAGACTCGTTGTATAATTGATTGTAATACATCATTTAAATATGAATTAAATTTAATCGTTTATAGCTTCGTTTCATTTAAACTGATGCCACTATCACCTGTTGGACAATCCCACTACAAGGTCGTAGCACGTCCAGCACTTTCGCACAGGCACGCCTTGTACGTCTGCAGGTTCGACTACAGCTACCATTTATTCTATTCGACGCCCAAAAGTCAACGAACCTCCAGTTCTTATTATTATATGCCCTGAGATGAAGACAAAGGAATACATGTCTACTACTGCTAATTATTTTATTTCCTTGAAGAAAGATATCAATCAAACGTTGAAGTACAATCATGCTGCAAAGTGAAATGGAACAAAGCAGAGATTCTTTGTATAGTGGTAATTGGTACTGTCTTAAACATCTGAATTGTGGCGATCATACCGGGAAACAAGGTAAAGTCGATCCTAACCAAATGCCTAATTTTTCACTCCAACCATCTAATGGTTAGGTGAAAAATGCTAGCACCTTAGTACCAAAGATCCAAAAGTACTAATATTTTTCGTGTATCCACCCAGTGGTTTGGGTGCAAAATCAAAGACATTTAGTTATGATCGACTTTATCCTACCTGATAGACTTTAACCTGACTTTACTCGATACCCCGGTACCCAAAGGTTGTCTTTGCAGAAGTAGCGCTGATAATGTCCGCTGAAAGATCGTTGGCCAACATACAGTATCATCAAAATAACGTATCAGAGTGGTTCGAGAAAAACTAGGTCTCGAAATCCAATTGAGCGGGGTGCGCAAATTTCCCTATGATTATGGGAAGTAGTTTGTTCACAAAATTTGATACTTGTTTTGGCAATTCCTTCCTTTTACTCACAGGGACTGAATTTATGCATTTCTGTGCTTAGGTTAGGCAGCCCGCACAACTGGATTTCTCTTTCTTCGCTGTCTTGGCGCAAAACAGATAATTCTCAGATGAAACAATAAATTGATGATAGATACGAAAAACATGCTTAAAATTCAGCTTACATTGCCTTCTCTCGTCTGTATCTTTTCTCAGTTTCAGTGCCTATCAAATCGAACCGCAAGTCCAATACTGGACTCGTGCGTGGTAGTAATAAGACAGTTTGTGTTCCAGGAGTGCAAACGCTGCTTCTTGGCAGTATATTAATTGACTATATCTGGGCTGGGTTTTGTATTTAGTAACCTTTGTGAATAGTTTGAATTATTATTGATTTATTTCAAATGTCCATAAACAGAGAGAAACACAGCTTTAACAGTTTGTGAAAATGAGCGAAAATATAAACATGCGTCTCGTGAAAGTTCAAAGAGTGAGATCTTTATGCACCACGCTGAAATGACGAAGTCTCAGTTGCGGAAGTAATATGACGAGATGAAACCTTTTCACTTGACAAACATCAAGGATCACACACTCTCAACTGTCAGACGTGGTCGCAGATCGGGGCATTTAACTATAGAAGAAAGCGTAAATTTCCAGTTGTTAAAAAAACCCGTTGTTAATCGAATAATAGGATATCGTAACAAATGTCGTGCTATTATGAAGAGTTCCCTGTCCATCAAAGAACACAGTAATTCAGGAATTTTCCCATACCTTATCAACTTTACTTGATATTTGCTCTTGATTTCCAACCTCAATGATTTTAGGAAGTATTTTTTAAAATTGGTTTTTAAATATCTTCTGTTTTCTCTTGTACGTCAAAGCTCCCTCCTGTACTAGAACATCACATAGACATAACGAAGGATACACCTTCTCGAACCAGATTGAGACCTATGAATAAATCAAAATGAAGAATTTTTAAGCACTTCCTCGATGAAATGGAACAAAATGGGTTAATTACAAAGGCTACACTCCCTATCAGAGTAGGCCGATATTAATTAAGAAATCGGGCAATTGTCGCTGCGTATTGGATTCTAAGGCTCTTAATGTGGTGACTAAACCAGAGAAGAGAAGACTTTCTGATTTAGAAGAGACAATTTCAATATTAGGGGGAAGAAACTTGTATGCTGTTACGGACTTACGTGATGTCTATTCTAGTGTCAGGATTGCCGAGGACTGACAGAAGCACGTTGGCATCTTAACAGTATATGGGGTGTACACTATTGTCACTGCACGTTTCGGATTAAGGAAAATGACTATGCCGTTATGCAAACTTATGGAAATGGTACTTGGATATAGTCACTTGGGTATCTACTGCGGCGTTTCATAATGGTCTTTCGATTGCGTCCACCGGTTTGGAACATTATCATGGTGTCCAAGATGTACTCATCAAATTAAGAAGAACTAACTTGGCTATTAATCCAGACGATATTCATCTTTCGAGTAAAGTTATTGAATTTATGGAATTTTCCATCGCAAATGGAATGTGTACTGAAGAAAAAAGAAAACTCGCAGCTGAGGTAGCCAATCCAAAACTAAGAAACAGGTTCAATCTCTGATAGGATTTTTCTCCTACTTCCGCTGGATGATTCCAAACGTGGCAAATCTTGTAGCTCCAATCAGACTTGTTTAACAGTCGCATACCAAAGGAAGGGGGGCCCAGCCGGATCCCAGCCTGTTTTTTGTGAATAACTTCTGTAATTTTCTGAGTTATGGCTTGAACCTTGAGGACATTTAAAATATGATATTTTCGGACGTAAGCACAAAAAACATCTCTCCCCACCAAATATAGTTTTTATTGTATGCCCATGAATTCCTTAGCATAAAAGTTGGGTTTCTCCGTAAGTACGTACTTTATTTTGTTGCTGTTTATTCAGATTTCCCGTAGATGGCAGAAGAGATATATTTAGTAAATGTTCTGTGCTATTACGTAAGAAGTTTGTCAAGATAGTAACATATCTTAGAAGATAACATAATTAAATTTCAGTCAATAATTGTTATTTTGTTCTTTTTATTTGCGCTGGTCTTGTAACAAAATATATCATCCAGATTCACAGCCAATGTAGACGATATTGTCATTAGGAAGTGTGGAAGTGTTTGCAAAGAGAAATGTATAAAATTTTCTGAAGTAAACAAATTAGTTATTAATTCATTTGTGAATAAGAAACAATTTAGCGTATTTAAGGAGACCTATTCTAGTATAAATTCTACATTCATGTAATGTAAATTGGAGTTTTATTCTTTATCAACCGTCATTAAAGAAAAGAGGACAGTGGCAGATTCAGTATTTCCATGAGCGGGAGCATAGAACAGGGATATTTTCATCGACTGTCTAGGTTCAATATCGCGATCCGCCATTTACCAGGCAAGAAAATGTTTGTGGATTATCTTACTGGAATCGACGAAAATTATTCATTACGAGATTTCGTCAGAAATGAAATGATGCAAGATTATTCACTGGAGTCAGAAACGGAGGACGAAGGCTGTGTGCACATCCAGTTGCAAAATGGGAAGATAGTGGACCACAGCGAATTAGCAAGAGAAGAATTGTGCGTAGCAGAACTCTACGACAGTAAGGAATTGAAGTTGTTAAGAAGAAAGAAGGAGAAATCAAAGAAATGCATCAATGTCTCGAACATTTTCCTTTGGTTGGCTATGGAAATGATGAAAAGAAGCAACTTTTCGTATTACTGCTAACGGCGCTAGAGAATAAGTCGAGTTGTAGTGTAAGCTTTAGCTCCTTTCTTAGTGATATCACTGATCAGGAAAGGTTATAAGGGCCCCGAAAAATGACGCATTTTTTGGTAAACTTCCCTTATTACTGTTAGGGCGTGAAGTACATTTGCAAAAACCTGAAAGAGAGCAGTACGATAAACTCTTACAAAAATTGTATTAGTGGTATTAGTGAACAAAAGTTCATATCACTTGTTATAGAGCGTTCACGAACCTAGCTGAAGCGGCAATAAAACAAGTCAAGATAGCTATATCTATGTTTTGTGAATCATGCAATAAATGGAATTCGTACTTGAAGCTCCTTGAGTTTGTTATAAATTCAAAAATCCATGCCTCGACTACCTTGTGTCGACCAGATTATATTATGGTGGGGAAATGCGTGAACCAAATGATTTAGAAGTGACAAATCATATTAACAAAATTTGCTGCGAACTAGTACCCTCAATACGTGTGTCAAACAGCAGAAAAGATTTCTTAAGTAAATCGCATTGCAAACCAGTTCCAGCAGCAGACTCAAAGAACACAAGTTGGATGCTGTAATCGTAAATAAGAAAGCTCGCCATTTTAAAGCCACTGACAGTGTACCTACGACAAGTAAATTTGTGAAACGCTGCGAAACAAATTTGGACTGGAATATAACCTAGGCGGGCTAGACCTTACAAGATTGTAAAGCAAGTGATACAATTAGATTGCTTTTCCAAGAAACTCTTAACATGCCATTGTGATCATCGAAAGTGCTATCCAGTCCAGCAATTTACAGCAAATCATGATTTTTCTAAAGTCTATTTACGTGGACAAATTCAAGACAACTAAGAACAGTCTAAGGTTAAATTAACTTTAGAGCTCGCCCTCAGTAAAATTGCAAATTTCATCAATGTACTGGAAAGTAGAGGAGAAAAGTACGCCAACTAAATAGAAGTGGAACTTTTATGCAACAAATCATTACTCGAGTGTATCTTAAGTTTTAAAACTATTTAAACAAATAGTGTTGTGTAAAATCGTAAAAGGGTGCTTCTCAGAAAATGGAGGATGTGAACTTGCATTAAATGCCACAGATAATATGAGGCAATTCCATACATATTTTTCCAAATATTCCTTTTCAGAAATCGCAGACGATATTTTTTTCTATTTTGTTTTGCGTTCGGTGTGTGTAATGATTCCGTCATTACCTTGCAAAGTTTATAATTATATATTTGTTTCCTTAATGTTTATATATGTATTGTAAATAATAACATTTTTGCTTTATAGGATCGGCCGATCATAGATGGAAATATTAGGAAAATGTGTGTACACAAACGTAGTTTGGTACTAGTTTTAAGAAATTAAATATTGGGTCTGGGAAAAAGTTCTTGACGTTTCCCCGATAGAGGGCGTCAATTGCAAACACATCGCAGCGCCACCACTAAACGCTCGTTGGAAAGGTGACACTTCGAGCGTTACTGTCAGTGTATATACAGCGAAATTGGTGCAGTGGTTGGAAAGTTGTTTGCGTGTGAAAATGGAGAACAGTAATGTCAAATTGCGTTATATTTTGCAATATTATTACGACAAAGGGAAGAACGCTGCGCAGGCGCGTGAAAAAATTTGTGCTGTGTACGGAGAAGATATTTTATCAAAATCTACTGCGCAGAAATGGTTCGCTTGCGTTCGTTCTGGTAATTTTGATGTGAAAGATGAGTCACGCTCTGGTCGTCCAATCACTGAAAAAGCTGGTGACATTCTTGAAAAGGTACAGCAAGATAAGCATATCAGCAGTGTCGTCGATATTGGTATGGAGCTAGGCATTGAACACAAAACTGTGTTGAACCATTTACACAAAGCTGGCTACAAAAAGGAGCTCGATGCATGGGTTCTGAATGAGTTGAGCGAGAAAAACATGATCGACCGAATGAACATCTGCGATGCGCTGCTAAAACGCTATGAAAACGAGCCATTTCTGAAACGTGTCATAATCAATGATGAAAACTGGATCACGTACGACAATCGGAAGCGTAAAAGATCGTGGAGAAGGAATGGTGAGTCGTCACAAGCGTTCGCGAAGCCCGGATTGACGCCGAACAAGGTGATGCTGTGTATGTGGTGGGACTGGAAGGGAATCGTCCATCATAAGCTACTTCCAGTTGGTTAGACGATTAATCCTCAACTCTACTGTGAACAATTATTACACCAGGCAATTGAAAGAAAACGACCCGAATTGAATAATAATCTACCATCATGACAACGCCCGACCATATACTTCGTTGATGACCCGTCAAAAATTACGCGAGCTTGGTTGGGAAATTTTGATGCATCCACCGTATAGTCCAGACATAGCACCCTCGGACTATCATCTGTTCCGATCTCTGCAGAACTCTTTCAATGGAATTAAGCTGGTTTGACAAGAAGCCTGTGAAAACCAATTGATTCAGTTTTTCAACCAGAAACAACAGAAGTTCTTCACCGATAGCATCATGGCTCTACCCGCAAAATGGCGAAACGTTGTCGATAATAATGGAGCATATTTGGTTTAAATGAATTCATTTGCATCCTATAAGAAAACCGTATGGCAGAACGCACAACCCTCGCAGGCAGCAGAAGCATGAGAGAAGAAGTTAAAGTTTTAACTGATAGCATTTGCTTTTTGTTCAACGCGCGCTTCCGGTCGCATGATGTTTCTCAAGAAGGA
>JAGDQP010067187.1:0-11182 GCA_022664845.1 Lepisma saccharinum
GAAGATAACAAACAAGGACAAGAGTACATCAACCAGGACCTCAGCGGTCTTCGGTCACACGCGCAAGCAAATTTCTTCATAGAAACTAAGAAATCACGCGCTGCGGCCTTGCACAAACCAGTTATAACAACTTTGTGCAAGCCCGTACGCACGTATACCACACATGTTGCAAAACGTGAGCTAATGGTAAAAGAGAATTATTATATACTTCACACCCGGGCTTGGCTCCTCACTTCCAGTATAAGTGGCATCTAAGATACACTACCTGCAAGTCCGTGGGCTGTTGCTTTGTTACTTTGTTACACTGTTACTCTGTTTCAGTTAGTCTGTCCGGCTGTCTGTTTGCCTTGCTGTTCGTTTATCCAGCATTTCGTCTGTCTTTTAACGTAACAGCACTTGTCTTGATTCTAGCGAGAATCTAGAGACGAGCTTTCTATTGTAAGCTATTGGCTGCTAAATTCTTAACGCCAACCTAATTCGAACTGAAAGCGCTCGCTCTCTATATTACCAAGAGCTCACAACTTTCATCTCAACTTCTTGTAAATAGTGTTACTGTGCATCTGTAAACTGTGGGAACTTAGTGGTGTCAATAAACGTATGTGCTACAAAATTACTTGCTGTCGACTGCTTCTTTTTACAAGCTTAGATACCAGGGACGTTCTCTCCTAGGTCTACGCGGATGCTGAACCTGCGACCGTCAAATAGCCTCCGAAGATTGACCGCCGAAGCCCGCCTGCTACACCAGTATTCTGCTCTATCAGGCGAGCTTTGATCCACTACACCTTGTTCCAATTTAGTTATCTCTGCAATTTATTGGCTTCGTCAGTGTCTGTGGTCTTGTGAGCGAGGGCATGCTTTATATGTACCCCCAGCACGTCATGGCTAACTCAAATATGCCTTTTGACTATATTCCTTAAACAGTTCGTATCCTATCCATACTAGTGACCAAGTTGATTTTGAAAATGCGTAAGTATGTCTATAAAAACCGGGTAATATTATCAGCCGACAAGTAGTTGCAGAGTATTCTAACAATAAAACCATAAAGGCAAGTTGCACCTAATTTAGTCATAAATATTTCAAATGTTGTATAAATAAAATTATGGGGTGCAAAACAGTTCAAGTGTTCCTATAGATCACATTTTTTGACAGTTTGCTTTACAAGTAGCCTTCAGTCCTTTTTAGCTTTTGTTTTATTCGAACACTGCTTGTCTTTCTACCGAATTACATTTCAGAGGCTAAAAGGTATTTCGTAGTAGTCGGGAATATGGAAATACATGCTACAAGTACTCCATGTGGCCGTAAGCGTGAAATACCGACATTTTTAAGTCAAGCAACCTTAATATACACTTGTGCAAGCTCTTTCCCTAGGCTGTTACAGGTGTTTTTACTTAAACAAACACCAACTTACGAGGTGGCGTATTCACTTTTCTACCCTATATATTCTTCAATTAATTCATTTCTACCTGAATTAGATGCTAAAATATCTCTTTCATAACAAAACCACAAACTACCCTGAAAACATGTGTCGAAAGACGTCTCACACATGTTTCGTATGGCTAGTTCCATCTCAATCCATGCAGTGGCTGTACCCTCAAAGTCTCAGATTTTGTTCAAATTATTTTTATGGGTAGCTGAACCAGATAGAAGTACCACCCTATCTTTTGTTTCGCCTAAAAAAAATTCCAAAGCAGTTGCAGGATTGCCAAGTTTTACCCTAAATTTCGCATTTTTGGTAATTTTGTGTTTTCAGGACAAATATAAGGCACCAGGTGAAAGGTAAGAGCATGAGCTTGCTTTCACATTGTAATATAGTTATTTCTTAATGAAGTGACGTCAGAATTGCCTACATATGACGTCACACCAACGAGAACTCGATATTTCAAAATTGCGGTTTTCAGGAGAATGGCAATATTTGAAGTTCTTTATTTCGTGGCTAGGAACGCTTTTTTTTTTTTGCTTTTTCGTGTTGATTGTAGAAAAGGCATACAGAAGTTCATAAAAAAAGATTCACGTCTTACGTCACTCGCTTACGTTTTCAGTATTCGTCTTGCAAAAGGGGCGAAATATAAGAAATTGTGGCATTTCAAGCGCTATTTTCTCAAAAAAACCTGCTTCAAAAAATATGAAATTTGGTAGGCTGTTAGAATTAGATACTTGTTACAAACTCTGTAAGTTTCATTCTCGACCCGTTACTAGTACAGTTTCTGTAGGGGTTCGAATTTAGGAACCTCTGGAACTGTCGCGTCAGAGTAGCAGACGCCATTTTGCGCTAAAGCGATTCCGAATATGAATTTCTATGTAGATACCAAAAATTGTTTATTTGGAAAAATTACACCAGTATGAATACGAAATTTACCAAAAACGTAATAGGCCCTAGAGGGCCGTAATACGAGGAATGTATGTGCATTTCGTCAATGAAACAAACTACCTTTTCAAAATAAGAGCATTTTGTATGTGACAGGCGGATGTTATTCACAGTGTAATTGGTAGGGCTCTGAATTTGATGAAATATCTTTTTTTTCTTGAATGTTTGGGAACGATGCCGACCATAAGCAAAACTCATTTCGCCCTAAAACTGAAGGAGAATACGTTATTTTTATTTTCCATTATTTTGCTTTTTTTAACCGTTATTCGGTTTACTGGCAATTTTCTCGTTTTTAGGTCATTTTAAAAATTATTTACTCTAGTAGGCGAACTGGAAGATCAGATAAGGATAGGGAAAAGGGCGGGTATGCGTGAAGCTGGTTAAAAAAATTTAAATATATCTGTCTTGTTTCTACAGCTACTTGAAAAGCGCTCCAACTTTTTCACGATCGAAAGGGAAAATATTTTGTAGAGTAGGGATGATGAGTTACTTACATATCTCACACATATAAACATACAAGAAATAAAACAAAATGTCGCTTGCTCCTTTCTCCGGTAAACATCTGGAAGCGGTTTAGGAACTTACCACGAAGAAGGCGAGCGAGGTCAAGAGAATCTTTATATTTTTGACGTGATAAAATCAATTCTGGACAGTTCCAATAGACCACAAAAGTCTACGGTCAGATCCGGTTGGTTGTCATGGTAACCCGCCATGTTCAAGTCTAAACAACAGTGGTTGGTTTATGTAGTTTCTTCGATAATAATAATTCATCATGGGTATGTGCTTCGTACCAGATTGCAAACGTTACAATGAGAGAGAGACATGTCGCTTTAAAAGGATGAAAACCAGAAAAAGAAAAAAAAATCAGCCATTACTTCCACAAGTTACTACCATCTAACTTACTTGACTGTTCACTGTTATTTAGACTTGACCCCCGCCGCTGCTATGGCAACCAACCGGATATGGCGCCAAGCCTTTAGTCCTCCATTGACCTGCAATTGCTATCGTATTTTCTCAAGATCCGGTGGCTAAGTCGGATTTGAAAGGACGTGAGGATTATATTAGGAGCAACTTTTCCATATTGACAACCACAATTACTTCATTGGAAAAACTCGGTGAAAGCATGCCAACAGTTGCAGGTAAAATAGGAAAACGTCGACGAACATCTGCAGAGTGCGGAGGAAATATTTTGGACTAGGAGTAACTGAGAATTTTAGACAACTATGTTAAAGAGTGAAAATATTTTGCAAGGAAAACATTTCAGTTTGGACTTTTACATAAAGGAATTTTCACCTGGAGACCTCGTTCACCTTAACATCTGTGGATGTGGAGAGCATTTTCTCTAAATATAGAAATGTTCCTGTTGGGAATCTACCATCCTTTTTCATTTGAGAATTTATGAATGACGATCATAGTGAACTGCAATTTCGAATAGTGTTAGTGTGGAAAATAATATTTTTCTTAATCAGTTTCATAGACAAAAGCAAATATTTCTTTTGTGTTTTAGAATCTGCAAATGTTTCAAGTTTGAGTCAGACACTCTTTTCCCATGAGGAAAGATACTAACATTAGATAAGCTTGCGAAATGTTAATTTTCCATGATATCAGTTAATCTGATATTATGGAATCTGAAAAAAAAAATCATGATCTGAGAAAAAAGTTTCCTTTCCAAAACTCTGTCTAGTTTTGGCTCTCTATATTTGCTTTATTTTTCAATTTACAGTAGGTTTTTGCTTATAGTGGAAATCACTACTGTTGTAATAAATTGGTCATGTGATCATAAAATAGTATTTTTTTTACATTTGAAAGATAATTTTATAGGTCACATTTAGGTCATCAAATTCCGAGCCTTAATAATAATCAGTAAAAAAAAAGCAAGTGACATAAAAAGCCTGAGTTGCCTGAAGGCCTTTAAAAATTAAATTCAAAATACCCTATTACAGCACAATAATTTATCAAGATTCGTGCTCTTTCTTGATTTCGAAATGAATCTGTGCGTTAATGTTTATAATCAGTATAGTATTCTGTAATACGAATAATCAACTTTTTCTTTTTCATGTAAATCTTATTTTTCTTCTTTTCTTATTTGAGGTCGCAAATATTTCATTGCTTATCTCGTGTATACACTATATTTATTATTATCTATAATAAAGGAATAAGGGCGCAACGTAGTTGCGCGGGCGCCAAGCGGTTTTAAACTTGAGATCCTACATCCTTTGGGCAGGTTTTAGATGGGGTTTGGTTGCCATGGCAACATGGGTGTCGGCGGGAGAAATTCAAAATGGAGGCAAGAGCTGTGACCTTGACACAGTTGAAAACCGATGAAACACGTTCTATGGAGCGCGACATGTACTAGAACGCAAGTCGGCGACCATATATGACATATAAGATGTCATTAAAGTTACCGTAAGGGTGACTTAGGCTATGAAAATTTCGACTCTGCAAGTTACTTTTCCCGGTATTCAAGGTCAAAAAACACGTTTTGTCGATTTTCGACATTTGAAACCGACGGAAAAGGGCTTGCGGTCATGCACATCTCTATACTGGGTGAGACCCAGGGAAAATGTGAGATATACGTTTTGTTTAAAGTAGTATAACTGGTTGACAGACGGCCTTCATTTTTCGTGTAAACGAACTGTTCCCGGGAAATTCCAGGTCAAAAATGAGTTTTTCCTCCTCGATATTTTCCGAGTGCACGTGTCCATAATCTTTCCCATGTTAAATGTAATTTGGCTTGCTCTCTTAGTAGTATGTAGCATTATGCATATGGCCATAAGGGAGATCAATGTAGGGGCTATGTCGTCACTCACTGTATTAAATGCATACAGTAGTATATGGATGATGTACCGGGTAGGGGGCTATGACGTCACTTCCTATATTATAAATGTATATAATATAAGTATATGAACGTTGCGTACAAGACAAGAGGGCTATGACGTCACTAGGAATATATTAAATGGAAAATGTACAGGGTAAGGGAGCTATGACGTCACTAGCTATATAATACATGTATATAATATAGTATATGGATGTTGTGTACAGGACCAGGGGACTATGACGTCACTACCTATATATTAAATGGATATTGTACAGCAAAGGGGGGCTATGACGTCACTAAGTACACTTTGTATACCTTAGCAACCCCCCTAGCAACGGCCAAACTATACATCGTAGAGACATGGGACTTGGTGCAATTGAATGTACACTCGAAAACAAAAGTTGTGACACATTTTTTACCATAGCAACCACCCTAGCAACGGGCAAACTATACATCGTAGAGACAGGGGACTTGGTGCAATCGAGTCTACACTCGAACACGAAACTTTTGATACATTGTTTACCCATCAACCACCCTAGCAACGGGCAAACTATACATCGTAGAGACATAGAACTTGGTGCAATCGATTGTAGACTCGAGAAAAAAGTGTTGACACTTTCTTTACCCTAACAATCACCCTAGCAACAGCCAAACTATACATCGTAGAGACATGGGACTTGCTGCAATCGAGTCTACACTCGAACACGAAACCTTTGACACATTGTTTACCCTAGCAACGGGCAAACTATACATCGTATAGACATAGAACTTGGTGCAATCGATTGTACACTCGATAAAAAATGGTTTGACATTTTGTTTACCCTAGCAACCACCCTAGCAACGGGTATACTATATATATCGTGGAGACCTGGAAGTTCCGGCAACCGACTCTGAAGTATGTTTGACAAATTGGGACACTTTTTTACTCTAGCAACTACCCTAACAACGGCCAAACTATACATCGTAGAGACATGGGACTTGGTGCAATCGAGCCTACACTCGAACACGAAACTTTGGACACAATGTTTACCTAGCAACCACCATAGCAACGGGCAAACTATACATCGTGGAGACATAGGAGTTGGTGCAATCGAATGTACACTTGAAAACAAATGTTGTGACACTTTGTTTACCCAAGCAACCACCTTAGCAACGGGCCAAATATGTATTCTAGAGATATGGGAGTTGAGGGAATCGACTCTTGAGTATCATATGAATATTTACATGAAATAGGGGGTTCGGGGGGGGGCCTTGCACCCCCCCGAGTCCATAATTGGTTTTCGTAAAATACACATATTGGAGGGTGTACGAGTTGCGAAGCCCGCTGGGCTGAGAGTTTTCGAGCGCATCCACGAGGAAAGCGCCATAGGCGCTGGGAACTCGAGACCCTCAGGTCTGAGAGTTTTCGAGCACATGCGCGAGCAAAGCGCCATAGGCGCTGAGGACGCGAAGCCCGCAGGGCTGAGAGCTTCCGAGCGCTTGCGGGAGCAAAGCGCCGTAGGCGCAGCGGACGTGAAGCCTGCAGGTCTGAGATTTTTTGCGAGCGCATACGCGAGCAAGGCGCTGTGAATGCGAAGCCCGCAGGGCTGAGAGTTTTCAAGTGCATGTGCGAGCAAAGCGCCGTAGACGCTGGGGACGGGAAACCCGCAGGGTTGAGAGCTTCCGAGCGCATGCGCGA
Source organism: Lepisma saccharinum (assembly GCA_022664845.1). NCBI lineage: Eukaryota > Metazoa > Arthropoda > Insecta > Zygentoma > Lepismatidae > Lepisma > Lepisma saccharinum. Next base: position 6,862 of record JAGDQP010067187.1, read on the forward strand.
GCAGAGCGCCGTAGGCGCTGTGAACGCGAAGCCCGCAGGGCTGAAGAGTTTGAGATCTTATGCTTGAGTGAAGCGCCGAAGGCGCATGGAGGTCGAAACCCGCAGTGCTGACAGTTTTGTATATTTTGTAGTAGGTGTAGAGTAGAGGTAGGATTAGGTGTAGGTGTAGGAGTAGATGTAGGAGTAAGTGTAGTAGATGTAGGGGTAGATGTAGTTTTATCATTTATTTATCCATTCGTTGGAACATTTTTTAAATCAAATGGCTAAAAGCTAGATATATCAAATGACATATCAGCACGCTTACATAATAAAAAATCTAAATTCTGCCTTTCAAGGCAGATTTAATACTGCTAATATTATTATTATTACACAAAATATACACTATACTATTACACTGGCAAGGTTAAAAGACTGACATTTGCACCTATTTGCTGCCGACCGGGTAGTTGTCAATTTTTCTGTATGAATTTCGATGTTTACCTAACACAAGTTTCTTGTGAGAAAAGGAATTACATATATTATTTCGAACTGCACGGTTGCAGAATAAATTCCTCAATAAAAATCTTGAAATGTATGGGTGTATTGACTTCGTAACCAGACACTGGGGCTTGATGATTGTTAAGGTGTGAGGAGTAGTCTATATACACAGAGAACTAACGTGCTGCGCTGGTGTAATGGATAGAAAACCCGGCCGGCAACTGGGAGGTCCGTGTTTGAGTCTCGGTTGTCAAATTTTCTGTATTAATTTCAAGGTTTACCTAACACAAGTTTCTTGTGAAAAAGGAATTACAACCCTAAATATAGATAATTACGCCTAAAATTATACTATTTTTTGCATATTAACCGGAATTTCGTTGTGGGGTTCCAGGCCAACCCCCTAAGTACATACATCCATGAATAGGGGGAGGGCACCTTAGAACGGTGGAGACAAGTTTTAATTTATAAAACGATTTTTTTGTCCAACATTAATAAATAACAAACATCATGCCACACAGCTGTCATTTGTTTTCACCATTTGTGTACTTTACCTGGCGAAGTATGGTACTTGATGTAATTTGTGGGTACCAAAGTAAAAATTCATCTCAGAGATAGAGAGCGGCCATCGGCTCGAAGGTCCCGGGTTCGAGTCCCGGCAGGGGCATGGGTGTGGATTTTAACAACTAAAGGCGAATCGTGATGGGCCGAAGTCTCGTATACTGGTCCATATAAAAATAAAGTTTACCAACGTTTTTCATCTCAGAGATTGTGAGCTTCTGGAGAGAAGAGAACTGTAGCATATCTTTCCATGTTAACTTATAAAGTAACTATACTCCTTCGCGCATTAAATTGTCCTTGTTGTTTTCTGATAACCCTTCTCCTTCTTCCATAATATCAAAATGTGCGTAATTGGACGTACTGGGGCAGCTCTGAACAAAAAGAGTGGGGTAGGTTTGAACACGGTAGCAACTTATGTCCCTACAACTAAAACTTACTGTTGAAAAGAAATATTAGTTTGCAACATATCAACGGTGTAAAAGCATTTCAATTAGGCTATGTGTAACATTTTAACAAAATTTGTACGAGTTCAAAGTATATGCAAGCCTAATGGTTATGTACTCCTCGTAACTCCTATAAAAAAACAAGCAAGCAAGTAAGTTCAACGTTTATTAACAACTTCGTAGTTTATATTCTTTGTATGGCTAGTAAAACTTTAGTTTACTTTCTTCTGCTTCTATATTTTTATCTAGAAGCATTTACTAAGAAATTAAATGATTTTGTAATAAAATTAAGGATGAGTTCAAAGCTGTCCCAGCTATGTTCAAACCTACCCCCTAGGGGGCACATTTGAACGATATCTACCCAGTTCCTGTCCTTGCTTTAAGGTGACAATGAAGTACGTCATTTTCTTTGGCGAGCTGCATATGTTCCAATCCATGTCATTTAGCCGTCCGGGTGGCCGAGCGGTCTGCGGCGGTAGGAAGGTCCAAGTCCCGGCAGGGACATGGGTGTGGATTTTAACAGCTATAGGGCGAATCGTGACGGGGCGAAGTCCAAAGTTACTAGACTGGCCCATATATATGTATATAAAGTTTGTCATATGTTATTTATCTCTCTGAACAAATTCCCTGAGTGTGAGGAACCAAAATTAAATATGCCAAACGTGTTCAAAGTGTGTATCTTCCTACTTCCATATTGCCCAATATATGTTTATCGATATTTTTATATTGTTTGGTATTTTGACATCGTTCGATATTTCGGTATATCGATATTTGTCGATATCCAAAACATACCGTACCGAACACCCCTAGTGCGGAGGTTCAAGATGGCGTTCTTAGTGGTAGAAGTGTGATCAGTGATTTGTGAACAAAAATGGAAATATAATCTTCAAAGATCGTCGAAGTTCCATTCTACTGCTTCTGTGAGACAGATAAGTAAGTGGTGGTGGACAATTACAATTAACATTTATCATTGTTTTAGGTTGACAACCTTTTTCTTTAAACAAAAAACAAAAGTAGGAATAAAACTTCATTAAGCCTAACTTTAGGTAAAAGCATAAGCATTTACAATACAAAGCATGACAGTGTTCAGACATGTTTATGTTATTATTGTTTTGTTGTGTTTACTATTTAACAACGGTTTTAAAATATTAGAAGCTAGAAGTGAATACGGTTTTATTACAGTTTTAAATGGGCTTTCTCGTTACTCGCTGTATGGAATCGTGAATTTCAAGCAAATTTGTGTAAATAGTGATTACCAAGGAGTCAATCTGTACAATATGTCTCCTAATAGAGGTTTCCCAAATAAAATCAAGAAACGTTCTAAATCACAACCTTCTCCACCGGAGTCAATTTCAAGTCAAAAAAAGGAAAACAAAGTGATGAATTCTGTACACTTTAGAGGATGATAAAGAGTCTATTGAACCTATTCCTATTTTTATGGATTCAAATCCTCCTCCTTTGGTACAACAAGACTATGAAAAAGAAGTCAATACAGATAATACAATGGATTTTTGCAACGACAACAGTATTGTCTTAAATATGCCTAAATTAAAACCACAGTTACCGATAGTTGATAATAACACTTCTGAGTCAGCTTCGGTTGTCTCTCAAGCTCAAAACAATAAACGAGCTAGGCTTAGTGGAGGGGTTCAACATACTGACCCTCCGGCTCAATCATATCAAGGAACTGAGACATCATCAAAGTCAAATTACAATATCATGGAAAAAGCTAATAATTACTCATTACCAGAGTTAACTACCTTTCCTCGAAACTATAGAGGAGACTGTATCATTATTGCTAGTGGTAAAAACAACAACATTACAGGCATTGGGCGAATGCAACTTTGTAATAAGCTTAGAAAGCTTAATGTACCTTTAACCGATTTAACAGTCACAGGCAAAAACAATTTACGTTTAAAATTTGCTAATACGCAACAAGCAAATGCTTTCATAAATAACAAAACTCTATCAGATCTATTAGATATTACTGTAAAAATTCCTCAGTCTTTAATTTATAAACATGGTCTTATTTATGGAATAGAACTGGGAATTTGGGATGAGGATATATACTGGCGAGTATAGATCCTGGAGATCGTGTAGTCAAAGCGTTTAGGCTAACTAAAGCAATAAAACAACCTGACTCTTCCTTTGTTAGAGTTCCAACTCAACTAATTCATTTAATTTTTCAGAGCAACGTTCTCCCTTCATCCATTTTCATCTATTTTACCCGTTTACCGGTAACTCCTAAAGTCAAAACTTTTATACAATGTAAAAATGTTACAGATACCATCCCACTCAATTGTGTAGAGGGAAAGAGTTATGTCCCAATTGTGGCGATCCAAAACATGAATCAACGTGTAGTAAACCGTTAAAATGTATTAATTGTAAAATGAATCACTCCCCAATAAACACAAAATGTCCTTAACTTGAGTTGAGACGGGAAATGGAGCGCGAAGTCTCACATTTTGGAATTTCATACCCTGAGGCGATGAAAAAACTAGCACGAAATTATCCTGAACTTACACAAACCATTTCCAAAGGGGAATGTCCTCAAGAGTTACTAGATACTAACCAAAAAGATAAAAATTTTCCCCTTCTTAGCAGTAACAATGAAAACGGTGTCGATTCTCATAATGAAATTAGTGTGGATTCTCCTGACTTGCAACTGAACAACAATACTAATAAGAACTCCAATGGGTACATAAATTGTTGAAAATTTGTTCCTCCCATTTCTCATCCAAGTTATGCTTCCAAAGTCAAATCCCTTCCTCCCAACTTCAGACCTTTTTCAATCCAAGACATATATACTAAATTTCATCCACACATTATATCTCCCCCCCCCC
>JAGDQP010067188.1:0-11182 GCA_022664845.1 Lepisma saccharinum
TGCCTCTCTCATAGAAGCCCTTGTCCCTATTGGCAAAAAATTGACACAGTCGATGTTCACAAGCCTCTCTTGACGCGAATTTTGCACCAGCAAACGTGTTCGCCATGGACAGGAACAGATGGTAATCACTCGGTGCCAGGTCCGGACTATAAGGTGGATGCATAAGAACCTCCCAACCAAGCTCCCGGAGCTTCTGGCGAGTCACTATCGATGTGTGTGGCCTGGCGTTGTCCTGGTGGAACACAATGCCTCTCCTGTTGGCCAAAGCTGGGCGATTGCTGCCTTCAGACGGTCCAATTGTTGACAGTATAGTTCCGAGTTAAGGGTTTGGCCGTAGGGGAGCAGCTCATAGTAGATAATTCCCTGCCAATCCCACCAAACACACAGCAAAACCTTCCTGGCCGTCAATCCTGGCTTGGGCACCGTTTGCGCCGGCGCACCGCGCTTCGACCACGACCGTTTTCGCGTGACGTTGTCGTAAGTGATCCACTTTTCATCACCAGTCACCAACCGCTTCAGAAATGGGTCGCTTTTGTTGCGATTCAGCAGCGATTCGCAGATGGAAATTCGGTCCATGAGGTTTTTTTTGCGTTAACTCGTGTGGCACCCATACATCAAGCTTCTTTGTGTATCCAGCCTTATGCAAATGGTTCCACACGGTTTTTTGTGCAATGTTTAGCTCTTGGGCAATCGAAACAGTGCTTACATGACGGTCGGACGCGACAATGTCCATGATTTTATCGACATTTTCGACACGTGGCCTTCCAGTGCGTGGTACATCTTTGACGTCAAAATTACCGGAACGGAATCGACGAAACCAAAATTGCGCGTGATTGGCTGTTACAGTATCAGGACCATAAACACTATTCACATTTGCAGCCGCCTGGCTTGCGTTTTCGCCTTTATCGAAGAAAAACTGTAAAATATAGCGTATTTTCTCTTTGCTAGTGTCCATTTTGACGCGCGCTCACACAACACTGAGTCAACTCATCACAACTATCTGAACAGTGTTTGTAGTACGCAATCTCATCGTTTGAACGCCATCTCGTTGAACCCGATCGGACTTATACAACGTGAGCTACAGATCACTGAAGCAATCTATTGGCAAAATAATGGATTACTTTTTACTACACCAGATATAATAAATTGTATTGCCCCCCCCCCCCCAGGGTTTCTCTCCTATATCCGCCCATGGTCTTTCATTTTAAGCTTGCAATACGTGATCAGTTCTACACATTTGTCCCAGCTCCCAAGTGAAGAAGGAATTCTGGCATGCAATATCCCGCTCATTTTTCTTTTCAACAGAGCAGCAGCGCGCAACCAAACGGAGGGTCAAGTGACCATCTGGCCCTCCGTTGCTCCGTTCACTTCAATGCTCCGTCGAAGGGGGAATTCGGATAACCATGGACGGTGCATCCGACGGAGAAAGGGTACGTAACGAAGCATAAAGTACCAATTCGGAAATAGGGATAGTTTTTCGATGTATAATGTATTACAAAATTGTTAGGACAGAGCTCCCAAATACATTCAAGATATGATTGCACTGTAGTCGAGCTAGAAAACCTACCATCAGTGTCTTAGTGAGGGTGAGATACCTGCATTAGGCGCCAAATCGGTGGCGTCGAAAACTCCACACATACTAAACGCAGAAATAAAAAAAGAGTCACGTTGAAAAAAAACTTTCGTTTTATTCCATGCAAATCAAGACAACTGGAGTAGTTATAATTTTTTTTATCCAAAATTTATAAAAATATAAATGGCATGCACATTATTACTTTTCTTTTTCAATTCCTATACAATATATTAAAATTAAAGTCAATAAAATTCCAATAAAAACATTTCCTACGTATGCCACTGGCGCTGAAATACTTCACAACGGCTCTGCATGCCCTATTTACATAGCAAATTATTTGCCTCAATTTCTGCTGCAGACAGAAAATGTACATAAACGTGTTCCGAAAATGTTGAAAAAATGGGCATATTTGAGCGGAGATGCATTAATGATTATGGGTTTCAAAATTACAAACGAAGTAGTTTAGTGTCTATTGGACATTTTATTGCAACATAAGATAGTTTTCGAGCTTATTTTTTAAATTTGAGTTTTGGTATTTTGTCCCAGTTTTTTCGATGTCGTCCCACTGTTGAGCAGCGATGGCTCCCTCGAAACTTGGGGCCCCGCTCGTTCCCCTTGTGTCGCTACTTAATATAAGTAAATAATTATCTGCTATACCGGAAAACCATTCATCGTTCATGAGAATTTGCAAGGAATCTAATCAAGAGCGAAATACGCGAGCATATTATATAAAGACACATTGGTGCAAAGGAAAACACGTACTCATCAACATAACCTTTAAGTGAAGTAAACAAATCCTCCCATACAAAAATTCAAACTTCAACGAAACACCTATTGCTCCATTAAGATGAATAATACGACACAGTATTTTCAGGGAACAGAAAATAAATTCAAAGTTTATTCAAATGTAGGAACAAGTTTAGAATGTGCTTTTGATTCGAAAATATGCAAAAATCCAGTGGAAAATTAACAATTTAGCCGCATGTTAAGCACCAAAGAATTTCCCACATTCATCCTGTTTCCCCATGCAGACAATGGATGTGGTATCATCAATAGTGTGTGATTACTATTTCCTTGCGGTAATGTAACATTTGTGTGCAAACTGATGTATCCCTGTCTGTTGTCAGACGAATGCAAGTAAATAGTAATCACGTCCTTATTGTCTGTGTGGTTCCTGGATATCACATTATCCATGTTCACATGAGTAACTTTTCCATTCATTTTAATCCCAATCCAAATCATGGACTAACATGTAACACAAATTAGAAAGGATTTGTCAGTAATATCAAAATATTCAAATATCAATCCAAAGATTTCATTATTCTAGTAAGTTGTGGATAAAGGTACGTCCAGCCCAACGGAATCCGTAGACGTCTCTAAAATGTCACTGCTTCAGGTTTATTATTATTATTATTATTAATCGCATTTAAAATTTCTGTCGCTTAATAGCTTTCGTGACCTGACGTCCGTTTGACAGTTTGTGTATTTATTGTAACGTGCATATATTTTCTGCAAAGTAGTGAGTCAACACAATATTATTCCTTGCCAATAATATGTTTACCGTTATGATTATAACGACTTTTCTTGTTTTCTATATTTTTAAGGAGTAAATGAAGTGGGAAATGATCACGGGAGCCTTTATTAAACTTAAGAAGGGGTGGATTGTCTTTCTAATCCTAATAATAAAATAGTCTAACATGACCACTAACGCACTTCGCTTGCTATCGCTTAGTCGGCATTATCAATTAGGCATTCATGATTCCAAAGCCGGTTGAAATGTTAAACAATGGTGCATTTATTAGAAATTTATATTTAATTAGGTATAATTCATTTTAAAGCCTGTAAACAAAAATGCACGTCAATTATTCAGATATTTCATTGAAGTCAAAAAACGAAGAAGAATCAAATCTGTTACTATTATACGTAATTTAGCAACTGTAACACTATAGGTGATACATAGAAATAATAAAATTTACAAGTAACAAATTTTAAACTTTTGAGCATCTATTTCCGTTTTAACAGTATATTAAATTATTAATTAATTTGTGATGTGTTATCAAATTAAACGTAGATCTAAACTTCACATTATTTTAATGGCATCTAAAGTTACATCTTGTACACCTTTTTTCTGTATAAAAATCGATTAATATATTAATACATCATCTTGTGAGGTAGTAATTCTCAGTGCAGGAACATTCTTTCTTAAGAACAGTTCCGAAATGTACATCTTATGCATCCTTTTACTGGCGATACTATAAAGTCTATGAATATTCTAGATTCTTCTGTTTCTCTTCTGCAATGGGAAGTTAACATATTAGTCGACCACAAATCCTGACATCACAATCAAGATATAAGAAACATTATTTCTAGTTTATTAAAATAAGTTGGCAAGGCTACATATACTTAACGCAAAAGTTGCTAAAATATTGTAACAGAGCCTTCCGAGACTGAAATTAAAAACTCGACAGTAATGAAAATAATCATAAACGTTGTTATTTAAAAGCCTCGGAAGATCAACTTCTTAAACCAACATGACCTCCCGAGACAACTAACGCCATTTATTACTTACATTCAGTTTTCTCGAGTTTCTTTGTTTCAATCTGAGGAAGGTTCTGCAAGATAGCTGAAACTGTTACTACAATAATTTTTTTGTTGAATTAAGCATATAATAACCATATCAGCTTATTTTAATAAATAAGTTAATGAATACAGAGCTTGATTGTAATTGCATCCATGTTGTTTCTAGGTAGACATACTACTTTAACTTAATCTAAGATGACATAATCTAGTTTTATGCAGCTGATTTATAGAGCTAGTAAATTATATACAGATAGTCTTAAATGAAAAATCATATTGATAGGACATCTGAGTGCTGCGGTCGCAGCAAAAACTATATTTGAAAGACATTTTCAATATTTCTCATTAGGGATTTTCGAAGCATTGTTTACCACAGACATACTTGAATGAATAATCTGTAATTTTCGTCCTTAGCGAGCACATAAATCTTAAGGACGGGAACCACTAACGTGGGATGACTTACAAGTCATCCTGGCATTGGTTTGCTTTCTTTCCGACTTTAAGAACTATCAGAAAACAGAACCAACGTGATAGTTTCCCTCTCCTTTCGGACCATAATGAATCCAACGGTGTATGGCTCACCTCATCTGACTTGTAGTTATTCAGATCAAGGGGGTGCAGATGCAGAATATTAAGTGAATGATAAGGACCTGCCAGTTTGAGAGTCAGAGTTTTCTCCACCCTTCAGTTTAATTAGTCTAAAAGATGAACATTTTATATGGATAAAATTCGTATTGGGGAGGGGTGGGGGGCGCAACATAGATTTATAAGATGTTAAAACTATTTTTTCATTCTTTTCTTTGCAATTTGTTTTTGGTTAGGTTCGCTTAGCTTAGGTTAGGTGAGGTTGGGCTGGCCTTCCGATTAAGAACTAGAACCTGTTATATATTTCAAGATTAGTGCAATATGTTAAGTTAGGTAAATTTATTGTAGTTCAACGGTTATCTCAAAGTAACTTACGTAAGCCTATTTAGTTTGGTATATAGTTAGGTTACAGTTCCGCTAGATTATAACGAGTCATTATGACTTATAAGGGGAAGTAGCTAAGATCCGAAAAGGGGTGGTTTTGCAACATACTTTGCACAGTATATTTACAGTCGTCTATATTATTATTCTTAATCTAAATTCTATAATAATCCATATTGAAAAATTATTTTAGCTTGCTTCGGCGCTTTCTTTCCTAAACCTCTTACTAATTTGATTTTGTTAAAATGTTACAGTGACATATAGAAACTAATAGCAGATAAAATTCTTAACATACTTCCCCGAATTATTTACTCAGTTACATTAATATGAGGTTACTTTATAGCAGCGTAGTTCTAAGGTTAGCTAAGTATAAATTAGTTACCTTGTCATGTTTCATTTAGGTTAATGCTAGAATAGGTTACATTAAACGAGACCGTTGCGCTATTCAGGGGAGCATTTAACGTCCATCCTACTTTATCTTATGTTAGTTCAAGTTAACTGTTCGATTCCGTGAATAATGCTCGATGCAGTATTCGATTTGTTATAAATTATCATGGATGATAGGATGATATTCGGAATCAACAAACGATGAAATCCTCACGTACCAGGGAAAATCCCTGGCACCCCCTTTGGCAAATCGAACACTGGCTCGATCCATGATAAAGGAAAGCCCAAATAGATTTTGCACATTATTTTCTGACAAAACAATATTCACTACGAAATAAGAACATTTTCCTCGTTATTAAACTGTACCATATTCATTTTAAAGAAAATACGTACAAACTATACATCCAATCCAAATAGGTAGTTTTGTCTTGAAGTTAGACTGAGACCCAGATACGGTTCTAGGCCGGGGCCGGGGGGGCCTGGCCCCCCAGTTTTATGCAGTGAAGATAAACTAATATCCTCAATTGTCTTGAAATATTTAGTATAATTAATATTTATTTTGCAAGAAGTTTAATGTTATCGATTTTGAACATGAAATGAAGTGTACCATGATAAGCTTCTTCTATAAACATGGGGTGGGGGAAGGAGTCACAGTGTATGTTAGAAACTGCATTTTGTCGAGTTTTAAACGATTTTTTAATTTCTTAGAACAAGTTTCAAGAAGTTATTTTATTGTTTTTGGTTATGAAACATAGTATTTTTTGTTTTTAAAACCTTTTAGAAGTCTTCGCTATCAACAACGTTGTAACAAAGGGAAGACCACATCATCTAAAAGTTTTATTTATTGCTTATAGGCAATGCGGTGTTATTTCGAAATTATACCACCAGTAGCTTATACCGAAAACGACAGAATGCTAATCGTTGTCCGACTTACTTCTTACTATAAAAATAATATAGGAAATTCTAGTCCGACCTACAAATAACAAATAGAAATCTTTGTTGCTGTTTTATATATATATATATAATCTTATTAGAGGAAGAGGGGGAAAGAGAGAGAGAGGAGGTTGGAAAATAGAGACGCTAAAAATATATGTACTATCATGGCCAATATAATCTTTACATGACTTTATTATACATGATTTTTCTCTAACCCGAGAAGATAGGCCACCCAATTGACGTAGCGTGAGAGGTGTGTAATTCTGAGAGTGTGTGCGTGAACGAACAAGGGTTGGAATTTTCTTTTTTTTTAAGAGAAATCATTATCGTATGTCCTGGCTTCTGGAAAAATATTATGGTTTCTTGTAGTATGTAGGAAATAATAAAAAAAAACGTAAGAGAATCGCATTTGAAACACCAAAACATTGAACCTAACGCAATTTTTACTTTAGTTGGGCAATTGGTTGAAATTTACTGAAATATGTAATTTAAGGTGTCCAGTAGAAAAGATCCTTGCCGAACATGGAGAAACGAAAATGAACGTTGAAACCTATGGTTACTAAGTAATTATTTCTTTCTTAATGAATCGAGTATTCCATAGAACACTAACGTTATGCACGAAAGACAAGACAAAACGTCTATCAGTTCTTAAAAATGAGGCACGATATTTATGCTTTATAATTTCTGATATTATGTTGTTATTTAAGTTACAAAGAAGATGTTAGTAACAAAATACACCAAATATGTTGCGTGCTAAGTTATAGTAAATGTAATTATATACAGTATATATAAATTCAACAGATACAAATAAAAGAATGAATCTTTGAGCATCATATGGAGAATATCTGAGATAAATTAAGATTTTTCTCTTTCCAGACAAATATTTGTGTGTGCGCGTGCGTGTGATAAACGTAGATATGAGTATGTTTTGTTCCAAACGGCCATCATACCTAACTTTGGAGAGTGTTGGTTTCGTATTCGGGAGGTCCTCGGTTCAGTACCAGCGGCTAATGTCCTGGCTTAGGATTTCCCAGTGTTTTCCTCAGCCACACCAGCATGTATCGGGATGGTACCTTCAATTTAGGACCTAGCCGACTCCCTACTGCGTTTCACAAAATCTTATTTCGGAGTGATCCATAGATGCCTAAATAAGATGCAAACTCAACGAGTATAATACATAAACTGTCGCTCTGTTAATCGGCATATTGCTTCTTAATGCCGTGTGGATGGATCGACATGGAGGCCGAGATGGATTGAGTGGCCGTAGCTCAGTTACTATAGCGTTGGCTTAGCAATCGAAAGGTTCTAGTACGGCCATCTATCCTGACTGAGGTGTTACCGGGCCATTTTCCTCACGACACGAATAAACTAATGTTTATAATAATCCGCAGAGATAGAATAAACACACACACTCACATAATGACTGAGAGTGTGTAGGAGAAGGAATGAGTAACAAAGAAAGAGAGAAAAAAAGAATTGACTAAGTCATGGAAAGAAAGACAAGGATAGAAAAAGATCAATGAAACATTGAAACTAGATTGATTTATTATTATCCTAAGTAACAAACACCTACACACGGTTTACTTTCTGATTCTAGCTAGTGATGCTTGTTCTCTCTCCAGCCCAAGAAGAATCTCTGATTGAGTTATGCAAATAGTTGAAGCTATCATTTTAGTCGAAAAACATGGCGCTGACTGGGGATCGAACCCGGGTCGTACAGTTGAAAGGTCAAGACGGATCCACTGCACCACATATTTCACTTCTAAAAATCTACGCAACACATGTTACAGTTGTTCTGTGTTAAGGAAGTACAAGAAAACTGGAAGCTCTAGTTCAATGACTTCTTCGTATTTACACTGTTAACACACAGGTTGCATCTTCCAACCAATATTCGTTAATAGTAGTCTTCTTCTTTTTCTACAAGGACGTTCCCACCAAAGGGAATTCGGCTCGCTGTTTCCACATTCATTAGAAGTCGACGTTTGCGAACAGAAGTGTCTATTTGATTGTTCAATTCTGCCTTGTAAAAAGATCCTTGGTACGAAAGGGGTTCGAACCTCTGTTACCCACTTTCAACACTCAGAAGTCTGACATCGTTCCATTGGACTCTTTAGCTACAGCTAAACCTCCAGAAATACTATTACTATTTTCATTGGCCGGTTTCTCAAAACTTTTGGAATAATATTACTAGTATCTACACTATTAATATCAATTCGCTTCACCAGTTCCTGTTTCTCAAAAAAGGGCCGCTTTCTCCAACGTCGATTGACTATACCATAACCATCCGATAACTAACATTGCGTTAAGTTTTTAAACAGTCGATAATTTTTCTCCATTTCGCCAACGCTAACGTGACGAATTTAACTATCGTTTACAAACGAATGGTTAAGTTAAGAAACTACCTGATTTCTAAATTTCTCATACGCTAAACGAATTATGATTGGCAGGATGAAAAAGAGGATTGCCAACAAGTGAGTTGTGCAGTCCGTAATCAAGTAACAAATCGTTGGCGTTTATGTTTGCGTGTGTGTGTGATGTATTCAAATGATCTCCAATAGAATGTTAATAAAATATTATTATAATAAATTATAGTAAAGCAGAGATGAATCTTTCATCCATCTCCTAAGTGCGGAAAGCAAATTTTGCGCTCTTTTCACTATGATACATTAAAACTGGATTCAACCTACTTTTGTAATACATGAAATGTAAGTAGTGAAACAAAGTAGTAGACATACATGCAATCAGATCCCGTGGAAACATCAACATAAACACGTAACAATATGCTTTAAATCAGTATTTCCATTTTGCAAGTTTCATACGAAATGCAAGCGGATCACAAGCTACAAAATGCAGGTTGCAGGAAACATTTGGATATTTTACTTCCTACTTTACACAGTTCCTGTGAGTGAGTGGTTGGTAAAGATCGCTGCCTTATAATTAAGGGATCCTGGGCAGGAGATTGGTTCAAATAATTTAACAAAAGGCTCGGAACAGAAGAGTTATAGCTATTGAACAAAAGTTTAGGAACAAATCTAACTATTTAATAAAGGTGTCGCGCGAGCCCCTCCAGTACACCCCTGATCACGGGTTCAATTCTTGCTGGCGATAGAAGTAGTCGGAGTTCTATTCTTAGGACCTTATCTGCATCCAATGGAAGGCAATTGCAAAACACCCTCGGTTCACCTTGCCCAGCCCTTCGCTTCAGGACCTGCTTTTCGGCAGAGCACCGATCATAATGAGGTTAAACACACATAAATCTTTTTCATGAGGTGAAGATAATTTTACGGGGGGGGACATCCCTTAGCGTCTCCCTGACTTCTTCATATATGGAGACGTTGTTCGTAGTTTGGTTTTCAACAGCTTCTTAAATATTTCAGCAGAATTTTGTTTTCAAAGATAAGAAAATTTTGCTCTCGCTCCATACTAAAATTTCACACGAAAAGATTCATCAGCTACGAAGGCAAAGGAAATGTCACACGCTTGTTCCAGACAATGGGCTACAGTATATTATACATTTCAATGCATTGTCTAAAGAAGAAGCGTTTCGAATTTCAAAAATAGAATCTAATGTTGTCCTTTGGGTTAGCTATTTTGACTTCACAAAATTCCGCTTAAAGGATACTGTGTTACTGTGTAAAGATAATTCCTAAAATATAATTATTAGACCCTATCATTATTGCCCATGAAGCTTTCTGAAAACCTAATGATCCAATAAAAATTACTGTCCCGACGAAACCCGGTACAAATATGAGCGGATGAAAAAAAATCTCAGTATGCACGCTGAGCAGTGATTCCGCCAGACCCTCTTCCTGTGGGATGTCACCCCCAAATCCTCGAGAACGCCCACCAACTTTAAAAAATATGTCAAAAATCGATAGAAACCGTGCCAAATTTCACTTACACCCTCCCAATTTTGACTTTAACCTCCCTCAAACTGAACATCCTAGCGGAATCCCCACCCCCGAGCAGGAAACCCTGGCTATGGGCCTCAGTCACTGGACCACAGGGACATGTTACCTGTCTGTTTATTTTTCTTTTCTGTATCTACATTTCACATCAAGTATTCAGATTTTCCGCTCCCCAATCCGGGACACCGAATCAGAAAGTCATATTGGGCATCCTCAAATAAAGTACTTTCAGGAACCCGAATTTATTGTAAGCCACTTTACTTTGAAAAAGTAATATATAATTTCCATACAAGCGATTAAGTAGGCCTACCATCTTGGTGCTAGAGTATAATTAACAGTGATTTTAGCGCAAAACATTGTAATTTTTAATAAAATTGTTCCCTCCTTTCATTCATTTAGATTTTCTGGGAATATTTGGTGAAATCTGGGATAAATCAGAGTTCCGGCTGAACCCTAAAAAGAGGATACAAAGTGTTAAATTTCGTGACTGTTCAGGAAAATATGGAACGCTTGGTTGCGTTAATTTTTCAAAATACGTAAATAGATTGAATTTAACTTTAATGTATAAAAAGCATTTAAAAAGCAAAATATTATATAATAAGTATCACATTCAAATTCCTTTTACGTTTAGTGAAAGGAAGAAATATCTGTATCCTGGCCAGGGTTCGAACCACCGCAAATAAAATATAAACTGCTTGAGAACAACACACCCTAACGAATTACGCCACTTTTTTTTTATTTTATTTTTTTTTTTTTAACTTTTCTGTCTTTTAGAACAACAATTAGCTATAACGATTGTCATGACGGATCGTTGCACAGACCGACTGAATGACTG
>JAGDQP010067191.1:0-11181 GCA_022664845.1 Lepisma saccharinum
AGAAGAAGAAGAAGAAGAAGAAATCAACGAGAAAAATAAAAGCACACAGTAAGTGAAACTTCCATAAGCACTTCGGATGCATATAACCATTTTGTAATCACGTATTTTAAGGATTTGTTAAGGAAATTTTACTAAAGATCTTAATAAGAATTCCCAACAACAATATTTTTTTCTGAATGTGTCCAAGCTACAGGACATATTATAACGTGCAGCAAAGTATATGTTTCACACACACAGTGACAAGGAACTAGAAGAGTGGATCATATTTTTGGTTTATTTGATAAACAAGCAAGCTAATACAAAAAAAGGGTTACGAACGAGTGAACCCTTTTTCATGAACTGTTTATGTTAGTTTAAACGATTCGAGATGATAATACATACACCGTTAAGTGCACTTTTTTTTTAAACATTCTAAAAGTATATTTTGAACACCTCAAGCCTTAATTTTTTTTACAAATTAAAGAATGTATCACTACGCAGTGTTGTTGATAGCTACGGAAACAAGAAGAGATTATCCGGCGGCGGGGATCAAACCCCGGTTCTCATTCGGGGCAAGTTTTGAACCGGGTCTGTGCTTAAGACCTGGTCTTACCCGGTGACCCGATAAGACGGAAGGAAAAGCAGAGTTTTTATAATCATTTCCTTGCGTTTGAACAGTGTTTCTTTCAGGGATGACCAAGACCGGAGGTGTTATAGTCCAGAGGACGAAAAATTCGACACTGAAAATTCCCAGTTTATAAAGTTTCCAGACCAGGTTAATCGGGTCAAGTTTCGGATCGGGTATTGGAATCACTTAAGGTTGGGTCAGGTTGGGTCACTGGGTCACCAAAAGTGACCCGTTTTTCAGCTCTGTTTTAGCTCTAGTTTTAAATCCCAGCTTTCGTTTCTGCATGATTCAAAAGCTTTGTTATTTGCTATCTTTTTGTTGTTGAGAATGAATGGTCTCTGGGTTTACTTTTGGATAACGTCAACGTCTACATTTGAATAAGAGCACATTTAAGCAAATATCTCTACTAAAGAGAGAGAGAGAGAGAGAGAGAGAGAGAGAATAAACAGGGGATTTGAATAAAGAAACCAATTATGACCAAACAACCTTACAGACTGGCCGTAGCTCGGTTAGAGTCTTGGAAGGTTCGGGGTGAAATTGTTTCATATTTGGTGTCAGGAATTTGCCATTGAAGTTTTGGCAACCATCCTGTAGTAGTTACGTAAATCAATCGATGTCTGCAAACCTTGTCAGAACAATCATAGATTTCAGTGAAATGGGAAAGAATTATGCTTATCAAACAGGTATCAAAAGGGGAAGGAAGTGTTAGCAGCATCAAGAATAATTCTCGTGGGAATTTTTGAATACTATGCAAAGGTCTTTTTCTATCAAAATGCAAACAAAACATTTATTGATGTAGCCGGGAGAAGAGAGGAAAAGCATGGAATAAAAAGATTGATTCAAAGTAATAATATGAGAACCTGTTTTTTTCGTCACATACGTAATGACCGACTCGAAATCTGAAGGTCATAATTTGGAAAGATCATGTGAAAACGATTTTATAATACACTACATTTTTTTAAATGAGTATGTAAAAAGATAATTATATATTTTTTAAAGGGTAGTATTTATTTAAATTCCTATATTCTTTTCTGAATGGTATGTGTGATTGCGGTAGACAAATTGGTATAGTTTATAGATAAAAATACCTGGTTTGCCCGCCCGTTGGTATGGGTGAATAAAATATATTATCACCCCATGCCGATGGGGGCTGAACTTGGACTTAAACAGCATTGGGATTGTTACTAATCATCTCAGCGACCCCGAAAACTATGAATTCGACACTAATATCAGTCGTTTTCTATTATTTTTACATTTCACCCCTTCCCAGCCCCACCCCTCCCTAGGGGCGTGTTACCTAAGATAGCCGTTGTTAATGAATTGATAGTCATTCCAAATTTGACCACTTGGACGGTAGTCAATCCGTCGAACAACATTGTAGTGTGTAATCACTTTCAATTTTATATACCGGTATAGAGATCAAAGTGCTCGACTTTATCAAACGCTTTTTCTAAATCAAAGCATAAGACGAGACAGTCTTAATTTCGTATCGTGGATTTCGTTAACAGAAAGGAAAGATATACTACAAAATACACAGATTCAATTATTTTTGATCGATTAAAACGATAATATTGTGGTAATGAACTAAAGTCATAAAGTGGTTGATATATTAGCCATATTTGCAAACAAAATATCCATCGTTTACCTTAATTCCTTTTTACAAACAGCAGCTCCATTTCAGAAGTGAATTTCTTTTATGAAAGCTTGATCATAACAGCGATAGTACTAAAATGAAGGCTAGGAGAAACACGTTGTGAGTTACTTACCAATACCATCGACGTATAGCGATGGTACAAAGACGGTTTAGCGATCCTGTAGGTTCATTTATTGGTTGCCTATCTTTCAAGTACTCGAGGTACTTTTTATCAAGTAAGTTAGAACAAATGAAGGTAAAAGAAAACAAGATAAAATACTGATACCTGATCCACCATCAATTTACTGCGGCAGATAAAAAAGGGCACAGAATTAAACTCTAGTGTTTGTAGTCAAGCGGAGCGCATTCATCTTTAAAAAAAGTGGTATTTTGAGTGCTTGAAAAGGGAGGCAAATAATAAACAAACCTAGGAAATTAAGCGAGCCAAATTGATCTTGAATAGCAGCACTTTAAGTGCTTGAAAGTGAGACAAATAATAAACGAAACTAGTGGATGGTCTGATATAAGCTAGGTAAGAGTATTGAAAACTGACCCTTCCTCGTGATCTTACTTTAGGGATGGAGAATTTTGAAACATCAAACATACACTGTTAAAAATGTACAGGAGATTTCCTTGAAAAAGGTCAATAAAATCTATCAACTAACTGCGTGAAAATGTTCAGCAAGGAAAAATGGGAAATCTGTTGGATTCCAAAACAAAAAATTGTCAGAAGGATTTTTTGTCTTTCAAATTATTTGGTGACGGAGGTAAACATCACACTGAAGAACAATTTTTGATAAACACACTGAAATAATCTAAAACAATTTTTGCTTGAATAATACCACAGAAAATCAACCTGCATTATTACATGTGTACGCATTTTCTTCCTGACTTCGAAATACTTCTTTACCTCGTCGGCAGATGTCTCTGATCTCAATAGCGCATTTACTTAAAGATCCTAGTGTAACAAATTCTCTGATTGGTTCAGTATTTCCTGTAAGTTGAAATATGGGCAGCACGAACCAATCATAAGCTTTAATTTATCAAGATGTTTAAGAAAATAAGCGATTGACTTCAGAGACATCTAGTGGCGAGGAAAAAAACTTCTTGGAAGCCAGAAAGAAATGTGCTGATATTTATGAATATACGGGCTATGCTTCTGTATGGTTCTCTCTGATAATACTCTAGCAGTCAGTTGCCAGCTTTACCTAACTTTTTCCAGTGTTTGAATAATCTGTTATATATGCCTAAATGTATACGTGTCTTAAATAATTGCATGTCACCAATTATGTATTTAGAAGAAATAGACCTACGTTACACCAGATTTTTGCCTTGAGTCAAATATTACAGAAGAAATCAGAATACAACGGGACAGTTTACCAGTTGTTCATCGACATTCAGAAAACATATCATGGGAGAAACTACGTAATATTTTGTACGATTTGAAATTCCGAAAAAAAATGTTAGTGAGGCGTACAAGGGGAATACATATAGGTAATAATGTAAGATTGTTTCAATATTTGCAGCGGCGTGAAACAAGGCGATACTTTGTCTCCCCTACTCATTAACTTTACTTTAGAATATGCGATTCTAAAATATAAAAAAATAAATTAAAAAAGGATTTAAAAAACACGCTTTTTTAAGCAAAGAAAAATGTGCTAAAAAGTAAAAAAAGGATAATAAATTTATGAATCGGAAAATAATTTATGAATCGTGGGTGCTCTTAGATATAATTTTCTGATATGGAAAGCAAGAGCACTCAGGCTTTTATTTTCCGATTCATATTTTTTTTACTTTTTAGCTCATTTTTCTTTGCTTAAAAAAGCATGCTTTTTAAATTATTTTTTCTATATTAAGAGCTTCGCACATCCAAATCCTAAA
Organism: Lepisma saccharinum; assembly: GCA_022664845.1. Taxonomy (NCBI): domain Eukaryota; kingdom Metazoa; phylum Arthropoda; class Insecta; order Zygentoma; family Lepismatidae; genus Lepisma; species Lepisma saccharinum. The sequence goes on from JAGDQP010067191.1 coordinate 4,122, forward strand.
GTGTTCTGCAACCAGTCAGAACCCAACATAGTTGCAGGCTAGTATTTATTTTAGGATAAATAAGTCCATATTAAATAATTATTTTTTAAATTAATTACATTTAATTGGATTATTCTGTCGTATATCTAATGATTGAATATTGTATTGTCATCGGAATAAAGCAAGTTTACAAAATTAAAAAGAAAAAAAAATCGGATGCTGAAAAGTGAGTTAAAAATCAATTACAATATTTGTACCAGAGATGAAATATTCTTACAGAGTAAGTTAGTAAAAAGCGTGTAAAAAGCATGTAAAGCGAACGACAACGGACTATATATAGAATGGATTGAACCAGCTGTTCCTGTAGGTGAAAGATGTAAATTTATAAATCGTTTAGGACAGTAATAACAATTGAATCTAAACCTAAATCTCCATGTGGTGCTTTCTTTCCCTATTAAGTATAGTTCATATTGCATACTTCCAATAACAATATACTATAAATAGTATTGTTTAAAATAAAATATCATTCACACGTGTACCATTTTAAATATACTCTTTTTAGTTGAAAAATTTCTGGTCACTATAATGACGTCATTTGTGACGATGCCTTTACTAACTTTCAACGTTTATTGCTTAGAAACTACCCATGTTTCGATTATTTTTTTTCAAAGAAACTTTTTTCCTTGTTTTGATATCAGGAATACACGCTTAACTTTTTAGTAATCATTAATCTTTTCCTCTATATATGGACTTGCCGTGGCGACTACGAGTCGGGTGGACCGGGTTCAAATCCCGGCCAGAACACTGAATATTTTTCTCTCAGTGTTCCAATGCCTGGCGCTCCGAGGTGCACTCAGTCTCCTATCAAAATGAGTACCAGAGTGTCCTTGGTATTCCTGGGCACCTTGGGAGGTAAATGCGGTCGAGCGTGGGACTGACCACCCCGCCTGTTTCTGCCGTAGGTCGAGAATATGTGGAGTGCTACCTTCACACACACCCATGCGCCGTTCACGGCGCGTACGCATTGCACAGGGGGATAGCTTAATCTTATTACCCTATATATTGTACAAAAAATATATTTTCTGGAAATTTACTTATTCTAGAAAAAATATATATTCCACATAAATATGAAAATCATGACATAATAAGTAAAAAAAAAATACAAAAAATAACTAATACTATCAAATCAACTATTATATTATTATACTGGGAGGATTTATAACGACGAAACGCAGCAATTATTTTCAGTTTACGAAGTTAATAGAGTAAGTGGGGGTGAAATGCCCACCTCCTAAAAAAACACGGAAGGAAATATGAGGTGGCAACAGTGATACGATTGAGTGAAGGCGCAATTATATGGAAGACGAAGGTGACACCAAAAAGACTGTGTGAAGAAAGTGAAGACATGCAGGCTAATTTAAATGTGCCAAGAACATAATTTTTACTCGTAATGTTTTTTGAACGTTTTAAATTTAGGGAGACAGAATGATTACACTGCTATATTAGCGAATCCAATAAATGTGTGTTGCACAAACTAGGGTTCTGTTGTTCTGATGCAATAGCGGATAGACACCATGCCATACAGTGTTGGAAGTTGAATGAACTGAAACTATCATGTTTGACAACGGGGTGATTTGCCCACTAGGCGTCGGTGTTAATGGCCCGTGGGCGTTTTACCCCACGCATTACCATTCTAGCAAACACGGTAGTACGCTTTAAAGCTGTGTAATTGTCCCTGTCTTAGAAGAGGAGGAACATGTAAATTCAGTTCATTTCCTTCAGTGAGTGTAATATTTCTCTTTTCTTTTCTTTTTATTTTTTTATTTGCAGTTAGTATAAATTTTCCATAAGACTGTTTCATGTTATTAGTGTTGTTTTGTGCAAAACAAACTTACATCTTACCATTAGAATGAATCTAAAGAAGCTTTTCCATTTCGTATTTTCAGTTAATATGTATTTTTAGTGTTGTCACGAGACGAGACGAGACAGAGAAAATGGATATAGAAAACGAGACGAGACAGAGCTCTCGTAGTGCAAAGTAAACATCTTTTCGAGACGAGACACTCTCTGGACAAGATATTTTCTAGACGAGAAACCCTAAATCTCGTCTCGTCGGCAACACTAGTATTTTTCTATTCTATATTTTCCAAGCCTGTCAGTGGTAAGGAAGTAGTAGGGGCTAGTTTTTATGACTTGTACCGAAATATAATTTCCTGTAGTATGACTAGCTTCAATCGTAACATCATTTCCATTGCTATGACCTTCCACCTTGTTTAATGTAGTGTTGGTGTGCATAGGCATATTACCCCACGACGGAGGGCGTTTTACCCGGACGGTGGGGTACTATGCCCATATCGCTCTTACTTTACAAACATCAGTGTATCTCCTACAGTATATAATACTATACAATCTAGCGTCCAGGCACAAATACTGAAAGATGTACCTCGCATTTGGTATTCTCTTTTTTCCTGTAGATTTCCATTCATAGTCATAAATAAGAAAAAATATAAAAAAGTGAGCATTTCACCCCCGATGACCACAAGGGTTAGAGCAGATAGGTACAAGGGTATGAATTTTATAGCAGACAGACATGCAGGCAAAGGAACTTGAGTTTTACTTACAAGATTTGATTTAGGAACCACACTTCTCTCTGTGTGTGTGGATTGAAATAGCATTCTCTCATCGCACAGGATAACTTTCAGAATATTGTCGATAATTTACTTTAATGCCAACTATGTTTGTTATTGGCAGTCACAAAAGAAGACAAAACATTAGGACCCCACTTTCTATAAATTTTCCAACCATTAGTGCGGAAGGTAATCGTAACCTATGCTGGGTCCCCTTTCCGTTAAATGACTCCCTATTAGGCCTCTTTAGACACCATTAAAGAGACATTTTCTTCACTTAGTTATTCCATATGATTCAAAATCTTAGATGCAAACATCCCAAACGAATGTGCTAACAGGAGGAGAAAAAATACCATCTTTTCGTCTAACTCTTATGACAAATGACACGTGGAATCATTCGCCTTTGTTGTATTTGTAACTATATTATGATGTCCCTTTGACACATATGAGCTCGTTTCCTTGTGTACCTCTTTTTCTTATACGTTTTAAGCTCTTAACTCCATTTTGTAGTCTTTTCTGCTTACTTCCTCGTTTGCACAATGTTTAAGCTGAATATTTTTCATTCCCCCCCTTTAAGAATACAGTTGCAATGACGAAGATTTGTGACTTTACAACTGTTTGGCGGTATCGCAACTAAAAAGGCAGGTTAAATAAACTATCAACCTATTCTGTATAGAATATATATCTTATATTTTCTTTTGGTGTCCGTGTTGGTGTTTAAAATTATTGGCGTTCTTTCTTTCATTCTTTTGAAGTGAGGGTGGTGAAGGAGACAGGGCAGCAAGGTCTATAACCCAAAATGACATAACCGTGAAATATAGAAGCAGAGGGGGAGAGAAGGAAAGAGAGAGAGAGAGAGAGATAAAAGGATGTCGTTATAGAGTTGGAAATTGAATAGGATCCATGTTAGCCCAGTACTTAGAGCGTATGCCACCCGAAAAAATGCCGTAAGTAAACGGCGGCTGTTGATTTTGTGAAAAAAAAGACGTGTTAGCTTACGTTTTTGTTGGTGACGAAGGCTTCTTCAGGCACGCGGCTTACTTTTTCTATTTACAATCACTCCCCCCCGCACCATTATTTTTTAAAAGTGAACCTTCAACCCCCTATATAGTAGCATTGTCACCACTAAACTAGCGTCATCTTCATTACCATAATAATCGTCATCTATCTACGAAGAAGATTATAATTTGAGCTTAAGTAAGCGGCTTTTTTTTTTTAGTTAAGTTTGTACAGGTATATTCATCATATCCCACACCTTTTCGGATTTCAAGTGGTTCGGCTTTAATGCTGCACAAGGATGTTTTAACTTCTACTACTAACTCTTATGACGTGATTCTATTATTCCGACAACAATTAAAAAATATTTTTAGTTTGTTTTTGAGCCTGGATAGGATTTGGAATTTTTCTGGAACAAAGTTTTTCGTTGATTTCGTCTATTGCACCAGTTCTATCGCTTTTATGGTCCAATATGTCAATCCGTTCAGGTATAACTTCAAACCGAACTCATCTAGATTTGTGGAGTAAACAAGCAAAGCCACACATATCCATTTTTTTATTTTAATAAAGTTTTGTTCGTTTTAAGACCTGAATGAGAGCTGCGTCGAATAACACAACGTAATTTTCTGTTAGAAGTACACTAGACTCTCGTTAATCCGGCCCTCAGCAGTCCGGCCTCTCAGTAGTCCGACCCACATCCGGCCTCTAGTCGCTCAAGCAGAAATGACGCGCACAACAATGAATTATCGTGCGCAACAATGTTGTTAGTTAAACATGTTAAACAATGCTATACATATGTATTTGAAATTGTGACTTTCTTACAGTAAGGTTCAATACATAGTTACTATATAGGTCTTTGGATTTAATAAAGTACAAGCTTGTATAGTCCCTATGTGTTTAAACTAGTAATTTCCGATCCTCTCAATAATCCGTCACTTTCGCGAATCCGGCACCCATATGTGCAAGGAATGGCCGGATTAGCGAGAGTCTAGTGCACTTGTCCCATCGTAATATGTACTTCCTTGCTAACACTACAGCTATTTACTACAGCTCTTCATTCAGGTATTAACAAGAACAAAACTTTCTTTTTAATATAAAAAAAGGACGTGTGATGTTTTTCTTGTTTGTTCCTCATTCAATTTATAACGGATACTTCAGGAATAATCGGTTTAACTTGTTAGAAATCCGACCGTACAGAAGAAATTCGGTGTGATAAGACAAAATATACTTAGTTCAGAAGTAATGTCCCCTAAAACGTCTTACCTCACACCACTTCTTATTTTTTTTAATATGCAATTTCGTTTTCATATCTGAAATGGGGGTGAATCTGACACTACTTGCAGAGATCAATTGATTGTCCCACTCCTACTACCACTAGGAGTAGTATTATTATTTCTATATAACAATAATAGTAATAATAATTAATGTTGAACTATGCTCTTCTAATTGAAGGTTAGGTCACTTGAAATATATTCTTATGTATTATCGGAGCCGCTGTCCAAAATGTCATGGGCCTCTTAAACGCAGGTGACTACAAAACCCTCAAATCATTAACATATAGTGACGATATGATTAGTTTTTAACACAAACCGACTAGGAACTTTATGCACAATGATAATCAACCCTATAAAATAACCAGAGTCAAGGTTTACTCGGAAAATAAATACAGTCCAGACATACTACAATGTGCTGTTATTTCTTACATATTGTCTGAATATCTACATTACAGGAATACACATATCTTTCTACGGTATATGCAATAAATGCATCTCCATATACATATATACGAGTTATTTAAATTTGTAAATTGTCTCTTCCCTCTTTTATGGTAGAGCGGATATCGTTCTTCATCTGTGTCAAAGCCTCGCTTCGTTTTTTTTTTTTTTGAGTGTTGCTTTTAACTGTTTAGCAATTAGTACCAGTTCGTTTTCGTCTGCGCAGTATAAGATTTTGTCCACTGCGTTCTCGCTTGTCCTGTATTTCGAAATGACCACTTCTTCCCTTATGTCTGTATATCCTACACAATCAAACAAAATGTGACCTTCGTCTTCCTGCCCTTTACAGAAGATACATACCCTATTCCCGTCTTCATCTTTCTTTCCTTCCCATTTCCACGAGCCCATTCGCAAGATTGCTATGGCCCTTCTATTTTCCTTTGTTAAATCTGCATATTTCTCTCGCCCTGGTTGTTTTTTAAAGTTAGCCAATTTGCATACCGATGGTTTACTTCTACATTCGGCTAGTAGGTTCCTGAAAACCTCATCTACTACACTGCAAAAAATAGCTGTGTTAATTCAACACAATGCAGTGTCCCAGCGTGGCTACCACTTTTGTGTGTTAAATCAACACAACACCCGATGTTGATTTCGGTACTGAGAAAAAAAAGTTACGGCTGCAGGCAAATTTGAACATGGGTTGCTCAGTTAGAAGTCCAGCGAAGTAGGTAAGACGCTCGACTTCTGACTGAGCAACCCATGTTCAGATCTAGCTTCAGCCGTAACTTTTTTCTCCCAGTATCGAAATCAACACCGTGTGTTGTGTTGATTTAACACACAAAAGTGGTAGTCACGCTTAGACACCGCATTGTGTTGAATTAACACAGCTATTTTTTACTGTGTACGGCTTTGTTTATGTCCTTCATTTCTTCTTTTAGAGATTCCAATTTTAATTCTATCTCCTGTCTCTGGATATATTTTAGTATCTCTTTGATTCCCAAGAACCATGCCCCTCCTTTGCCTTCCGTTTGCGACATCAGGCATAATATTTGTAGCGGTTTCGTACTGGCACTCCGCAATTTTAGCCAATAATTTACTGCCCGTTTTGTCACTATCATGCTCGTATGTATTTGACCTAACTCGAGTAGCGCCCCGCTATTCGAGGCTGATTGTGGTACTCCTAATATTTGTTTGCAAAATCTGTTATGGACTCTGTTGATTATTGTATCTCCACACACGTCCCCCACCATATCTCAAAACCGGTTGTATCATAGCGTCAAATAATCTGAAAAGTATAGAGATGGTGGTATTCCACAGTATAGTAATCCACGTGCGGCGAAGACCCCGACGCTTTCTGATGCTCCACCCATTACCCATAGCACTGTAATATAAACTATACGATCAAGCTACTACCCTTTGGGTTCAGAAGTATCAAGACTCTCGGGTTACATTTGATAATTTGATTACCATAAAATATAGAACAGACCGTCATTAAAGACACGAAAGCATACAGTCTCGTTTATAGACTCGTGAAAATCTCAAGTAGTGTAGAAGTTCATGCCATGATGAGTGACACCTACCTTAAGGAAACACAAGGTCTTGAGTTTCTTCATACGAATTCTTGAAAATAGAGTTTCACAATTAACTTGCCTGCAAATTCTCTAAATTCGCGAAGCAAATCCTAGCGTACAACCATCCTGACTGAGGTTTTTCCAAGGTTTTTCCTCAGTCACACCAGGCAAA
>JAGDQP010067192.1:434-11181 GCA_022664845.1 Lepisma saccharinum
CGCCATTTTGAATAACTACCCTTTTGTGATGTCTATCACCCATATTCGTGCTCTTCCTAGACAAGTGTTCAAGAGCTGAAAGTTTCATTTGTTCTCTCCATTTTATACCAAAACATCATGGAGGTCCTACAAGCATTACTGTCTCCGTAATGTTACCTGGTATTGCAGAAATTTTCAAATAATTGTCTATATCTCGGGTAATACTTGTCGGATTTAATTGATCTTTTTCAAATTAAACCCTGAGTTACAAGCTATATTTTATGTAAGGACATAGGTTTCTCTAAAACCAGTAGGTTTCAAGTAAACTATTAAATAAGATAATATTGTAGGCTAAAATGAAACATTTTTTTAGATTTAACTGAAAAGCTAATAGATTTATGAAAATATTGCTCATAAATAAAATTGTAGACAAAGAAATTATTATCTTCATTTAAAAAAAGAATGATCGAAATCGGATAACTTAGAGCCGAGATATGTTGATTTTAAGAAATAGCGTCGGCTGCCATTTTGAATATCCGCCATCTTGGATAGTTACATTTTTGGAATGTCTATAACGTATTCTCGTGCTCTATACATGCCAGTGTACAAGTGCTGAGAGTTTCATCTGGTCCTCCCATTTTATACCAACAACTTTTCTGGCACAAGGACTAATACTACTGGTAACTACAATTGTCTTGTCCATAGGATCAAAATGAACGATACTTTTGCTATAGCATGTTTACATGTTAGCTGGAGATCCAAATTCTTTCCGAAAATATAAGTGCTATGGTAACTTCGTAAAAACATTTCATGATCAGGATTACGAAAATAATTAACATGAACACTATCTAGAGAATGAACTACTTTTACAATACAGGGACATATTAATGCTTACTTCTCTTGTACATTTCAGCTGGTGCTGATGATTGTGAAACAGCATATGCAGTTATTAAGTGTAAGACGTCAATAAACAAGGACATAATTGTAAGTTTAACTCTATTTCCTTTGCATTATTTATAATTCAGTGTGAATATTGTAACTACTGTACATGCCATTTTGCTCGGAAATAAAAAGCCGAAATGGACAATCCAACATTTAACCTGTCTTCTATTATAGTCGACCGATGGAACCATGCGTAATATGCGTTGAAGGTCAAGAAACAGACAGCCTTCACGCCACGTAAAGTGTATGTGCAAGTACCATAAGTCGAGTTACAGTAGTCTGTGCAGCATATTAGAACAGAGTAATTTACCAGTAAATTTACTCGATCAGTTCAAACTTGGACATACTGCGTAGCAATGTATCGTAGTGTGGTGAGAGCATGGGGCGTAGACTTAACATCAGAATTGACAGTGCGTCACTGTTTTGCAATATTTCGTGTCGAGGAGCGTTTTCTCCAAGATGAGGAAAGTATAGAACGCAGGTGGATAACGATACTTAAGGCATGTGCGGAGGCAAGTACACGTACAATCTTCGGGAATGTTTCAATTTAAACCATGTTCGACCATCTACATAAATAGGAAAAATAAACGAAATAGACAACTGAGTGACGTATAAATCATCAAACAGAAGCGGGTGGACATATGCAATTACCTGTTTCTTATCACCACAATGAACCCTTACAAGAACCTATTGTGATGTGTGACTAGAAGTGCAGAAATTGAAATACACATGCAATTATGTAAAAAGCAACTTCGATGCTTAACGGGAAGGATTCTCTGCTCTTAGTAGACAACACTAAACCCCACGTGGCAAAATATGCAAACAGAAGTTGAGCGACCTTATGTATGAAGTATAGGAAAGATGCGTAATGCCGAACGTGGAGTAATGCATGTGTATAAGAAACATGGAACCGTGCAAGTGCTCTTACCACCTTTAATTGTTTACACAGCTTTGATTCAGAGTACAAGGTGATGGCTGTATATTAAGGGGATAAATTTATCTAAATAAGTTCATTTTTTTGCTTTTTTAATCTAAGGTGTGAACTAAGAATCTTGTAAACCTAGTAACGAGTGAGTCTCGCGGGAGATAGTTTTCATGAATATTATAAACACAAATGAAATGTTCTTAATGAAAAGAAAGTTTTATGTCCAACTTACATTGTTTACTGAAGTAAGGCAGAAATTCTAATATTGTATGCATGAAGTGAGTTAATTACGAACATAGTGTTTGGCATTCTTCCAAACTGTTCGCCATTCCCCCACATATTAAATGGTAGTTCGATATTGCCCCATAGGGTTCGGTGTTACTCCATTTCAAACCTTTTAGAAATTTATTTTTATCTGAGTAGTATATAACGTCAGATGTGCCAATTTTATGCCATGTATAGCCAACACATCTGTGTAGATACGTTAACAACAATTTATTATGCATGCATTAATTTCTCCAGAATTGGTAAAAAATCCTTAAGTGTTCGCCACCTTCCTTTTTATACTCGATCACTCAGAATATTCACTCCACTTAACATCAATAGATTTTATGTTTATGCATCTAAGTCGCTTTCTGAAACACATGGTGTTCGAAAACAGGACTAGTGCACAAAAAGTTCTTACGGGGATTTCTTTTCCTCACGGGAGCTACGTTTCTTGAGGGACGAGATTGATAGCTTTGTTCCTCATTGGTAATGTTGTGAACGCAGGATTTGAACGAAGCAGGTATGTTTAATCAATTCAGAAACTTAGTAGTAGTCTGATGTACGAAAAAGGCTATTTATTTCCGAACAATCTGATAATAAGAACCTTTTTCTTGAGGTCTGATATACGACTTCATGTTTTCCTAATAATGATCGAGGTGGATTTATTAATAACTTTTTGGTCTCTCTTTATCTTTTCACTTTGTGAGTCATACAATTCGAAAACAAAAATTATGGCAGATACTTCCATCACAGTCATCGAATACAATATTTAAAAGTATTACAATAAAGATATCATAAAGACGAAAACATAGTTCTGCAAAAATGAAAATATTATATTAATAACTTTCGAGGTTAGGGTATTTCATGTTCAAAACTATACGTAATATCTTCTATTTCCTTAATGTCTGCATTCGCTATTATTTAATTTCGAAGCCTAGAGTATTACTTTCATGAGCTACTGTGCGGAACCGGGAAGTAAGTCCGAAAAGTCGATGGCCTTCGCTTACAGTTTTAAGTTAGTTATGGACATTAGTGGTGGGTTTCACAAATCTTCGTCAAGAACTTAACAAATCGTTAGCTAACGAATTAAATGAGTGTTAAAGCTCTTAAAGTTACTCGATGACTCGTTAAATTCTTAGTGAATGTCTGTGAAATAAACTCTAGAACTTTCTGATAACGTCTCACAGCTGGCACGCTTACCAGCTAACTCAGATGATGTTACTAGATTCGGTTATAGACCAAATGTATCGCATGAAAAGAATTCTTGCCTCCCACATTTTCGTGAGTTCCGAAAACATTTAATTTGGAGGACGAAATGGTTATTTGTGCTATGTTTATCATATATTGCTATGTTTATTAGATATATATGTTAATCGTTTAAAAGAACTGATCTAGAGACGTTATTATAAGAATGTATCGAATGAATGCCACAATTACCAACATAAACCACTAGTTAAGAGTACAGACATTTATTCCAATAGCCTATACCAAGATGTTTTGTAGTACTGAACTACCGTTAAATACTACACAAATATAAAGAAAGTAGTAGGTACTCCTTCTCATGATATAGAATGAAATCATCAGATACTTCAAATGAACATTAACGATAAGAAACTTGATTCTCGTACATATTATGAACTAGACATAAGATTCTGAATGGATAACACGATTGTGTTCAACGTTGACACAAAGAATAGTGAAGCATCCATTCGAATATACCGAACCGTAAACAAGACACGACAATAGAAAGATACAATTCGAATACCCGAGGATGTTGATAACAAAAGCACAACGTAACTAATACCGCAAAAGAAAGAATGGACAATACATAATTATGCCTTACGGCAATTGTCTAGTTGATATAAGAGAGATACATCAAGCACGGTTGTATTAGGTCTTGTAAACTTACTGCTTAGGTATGTAAATGACTCCTATATGTCAAATATACTTTCCATTTCTAAAATTTGGTTTGTTGATTGTCTCAGCTATGGAACAGATACTCAAAGAACGTGAAGCGGACCAGGAAGCTACAGGTTTACCTTTAAGCTAGGAACAGTAATGGATATTTTCCTTGTGGAAAAAACTGACATGTACTTCAGGAAGATTACATAACGGCCAACCGTCAATAATTGTTTTGAAAAAACTACTAGAGAAGAATAAATTGCACTTTTAAGAATCACTAGGTCTAAAATTCTAATAATGATCTTCATTTCTACTAATATATTGGGAAGATTATCCACTCTATACGTTTTGAATGAACATAGTTCTTTGAGACTGAAGATACACTCACACACTAGCTACCATTTCCAAGCTGGGATTTTGAATCGAAGATACTGTTAATCAGATTGTGTTTGTGTCAATCATTTGAGTTTTTGAGAGTTTTCCGCTACCTTATCCAAATTTTATAGGTGGAGTCTCAAAGATTGAAGCTGTACAGAAGCTAATTATCACTTTGATACAGTAATTTTATCAGTACATCAGTTCTTTTGATGTTTTTCAACTTACCACTCAGTTTTAAAGAAAAATCTAATTCTAAATAATTTAAAAAGAATTGAGACATCGAATCGAATGTTTCAAAACACTTAATTACCTCCAACTCCATATCCATTATCCATGTGTCATTATTTCAACCGAGCTATGTTTTATGCAACTGTTGACGATCATTATTAACCTGTACGAGTACACGGAAAAAATACGTAAATTTACTCACGAAAATGGGAACTTTTCTTACCAAACTGCAGCGTATCTCATTTCTATGTACACCGTTTCTAAATAATCCTGCAAAATTGTAGAATAAATCACAGATCAGAGGCAGGGCTGTACTTATGCAGAAGTGCAAAATGCGCCAGCTGAAATAACGAAAACTTAGATAAATCGAAAATAATGTTATTCTCCATACGAAAGCTTTGCTTTTATATACCAAAGGTAAAATAAAATAATGGCTGAGCAAAGCACTACAATTTATTTTAAAAAATTAAAATTTTTGTAAACGTTTTCGCCGACTACCAAAACACTCGGCTTCCTCAGACACACTCCATTATTTTATTTTATTTTATTTTACCTTTCGAAAATAATGATACAATGAGATTTATAATTGAAGATTTAAGATTAATAGAACCTTCCTAATATAATCATTTTAAACATCATTGCCTCGATGCTCCTGATTATTGTTGGACACAGATAACATCTCTTACACCTGTGCTTATGTACATTCAGACCTGTTCATGATACGTAATGCATCTTATTATGATGAATTTTAGAATTTTGCTGGGTTATTTCACAAAATGTGTTTGTAAAGTCAAATACACTGGAGCTTTGCAAACAGAGTGCAAATTTTTGTTGTAAATTTATCCACGGGATTTGTTTCTACCTTAAAGAGGACGAAGATTGAAAGTGTAAATTGCACTACTCGTAACACTTCTTTCTACCCTTTCTCACGTTCATACGTAGTATTTTTTGGGAAACATTTTATTACTTATTTAAGTTTGGTAATGTTCAACGCCTTCCCAATATGCGAGCCGGGGGTAGGGAAAGCAAAAGTGTAACTATAGTATTAGTCTAGAAGCCTGTTATAGTCCTGTAGGAAATGTGATGTACATCAAGTTTCTTTTTTGAATTGGTTAGAGTACATAGTCACAATGCTTTGCCTGTTGGGCACATGGTACGAAGTGCGTCACGTTTTTCAAAATGGCCGCCAACAATATGGTGTCCACGTGAAACACCGACGACTTACACTTAAACAATAATATCTTATCTCAGCGCTAACATAGAAACTTCGTTGTTGCATCAAATTGAAGATAATGACTTGGCACAACAAATAAAATTAATATGATGTTTGTATGCAGCCGCCATATTTAAATATGGCGACAAATATTCCAAAAACATAGTTTGCAGCTGTAACTATATTATTTTAATAGAAAATAACTATGAAATTCTCACAGATATCGAAACACACCCCGAAATGAATGCGATATAGCATTAGCTAAACTTTCTGACGATAGCAATATCATTGTTTTATCTTAAAATTTGAGAGAGCATTTATATTTTATATGATACAGGGTGCAATGTTTTCTCGATATGCACCAGCACCACCCCTCATCGGACTACGGTAAAACTTTCATTCTTTCGTTAAATCAAAGGGGAAAAAGTAGAAAATTGGATGTAGAACCATGGACGTACTAATGGGATGAATCCAGAGAGTCATGACCCCCCCCCCCAATGCCAGAATTTACGTTAAATTATTATAACTTTGGGTGTAATTATATATATACCATGGGCCAGCATTAACAACCTTCAACTCCCCGTGGGAATTGTCTTGACAATTTGGCATATTATGGTACACTATAATAGCATATGTCAAAATAAATATTTTTCCAGTTGTTTGCTTATAACTAATTACTACGTTAACTAATGATGGACGTTGTAACATCAATTGATGTCGTGTCTATTAATTTTTATGTTTATTTTTTTTTATATTTTTGTTTTTCATTCATTTCAGCATCATGAATTTTACTTTGTCATGTAGGTGTTTAGAAATTTATACAAACCAAAAGAACGAGGAAACATTGATAAAGATTACAAGTGCAAATCTAATCAGGAAATTGTGCAGAGTGATGAAGCCGTGCATGCCAAACAGTGGTGTATTCTGAATTCACAATTTGGACTACCACTAGCCAAAGTAATAAGTAGAAAGAGGGTACAGAAGTCACACATACTGATGATGATGTTCTGGACTTCTTTTCATGAAAATTAATATTACTTGTGGAATCAAAATATTTGGCTGCAGTGGTAGCCTAGATAGTGCACAGGATACGCTCCTGATGCCAAAATATTTAATAGGGTACATGTTCTTTCACGTTTCCTAGTGGACGAAAACATTCCAAATTGTGCCTTACCAGTAACATCACACGCATCTTCATGAAGCTCTTCCAACTCACTGATTACAAGAGATTGTACACCAGTAAGAAAGTGATACCTATTCCTATCTTGCCATACCCAGAGTACCATTCATACCACAATGAAGAATTTTCCAGATGCGTTGTCACAAGTTGGGCAGACAAGTGCTGCCTGGTGCGTTATGGTGAGATGAAGGCGTGTACAGAATCTCAAAGGAAATACAGTTACTTTCTCCCAAGCTTTTCGGAGAAGTCAGCGTTTACACTTGCAAAATTATTTTTTGCATTGGAAAGTACTTGGAGAATAGTGGAGTCAAAGAATGCTGACTGAAATAGAGACTTATCGACCTAAAGTTGTTGAGACCGTTATGGCTGGAGGACATTATTCTCCATTGTGCACTTTCGTTAATTTTCTAAGCAATGCAGCGATTGCAGTGGCTACAGTTTCTGAAAATTGAAGGTAATCACAAATACACAGAACATTTGCAGTGTATAAAATCGTTACAGCAATGTTGCTTAGAAAAAGAGAGGATGATGCAATTGGGAGAAAAAGAATATTTCAGCAGTTATCCAAGATGTAAACAAGGATTTATGTTAATTAATTGATAATGAGTGAAGACGTCTTTACTATTTAAGAACAGAACTATAGCAGGCTCCCTCACTATATGTGTAACTATAAATCTGAACATTAAACAGTAATCCGAAATTTCATTCAGCATTGAAGTCTAAATTACCGAAATTAACTCTATTAACTGTTTTAAAGAACTTACACGTTGCTTAGAGGAATAACGTTCTAATATTAATTTTGTTCTTTTTTCTTTCAGAAAGCATTCATACCTTAAATGGGATCTTTGGCGACATACGGATGATGGTAAATTTACATTGGTATTATAACTATGGTTATTCAAAATATTAGGTTAATTTTATCAGATAACATAATTTTATTTTTAAGAACAAGAGGAATGAGAAACAAGCGAAGTCCATCTATGGAAAACAAATCAACAAATCGAAATTAAATAATGTACCCTTGGACTAGAAGTGAGAAGATTACATACAAAGTTACACATATCGAAAAACACGTGTTTTACAAATTTATATGGCTTCTCATTTTATTAAACAATCTACTCAAAAGCATCAAAATCTAGTTCAATGAATTGTTTGTAAGTTCAACTTAGCTCTGTTAGCATAAAACAGGTTTGATTTTCTCCAAGAATCAACTGTTTTTCCTCACTTCTGAGACATAATATTAGATGAACATATGAGATTTTGTATGTTGTCTTTGTAGTTTTAAAAGCTAGGAATCATTTGCCCATATATTGAGATACCTTGGAGTTAACTCTAGGTGCTGCTATGTTGATTGCTATGATACTCGTGTATACTTGATCTAAACAAGGTAATTGAAGTTTCGATTTAAAAATCTGCTAATGGTTAACTGGCAAGTATTGCATAAACTTAATTCTAAGTTTATACATTTTATTTATTTAATGTATATTTTTTACATATTAACGTAATTTTGTGTCAAAATTAGCAAAATATAGAGACTTAGTCACTTACTTATCTCAAAATACTTGAATATTATATTAAATTTAATACAGTATAGAATGATAGAATATTTACTTCAGTCATTATTCTTTCCTACTACTATTCATTAATTGGCATATGAGGTATCTTGGTTTCGAGGAAGCCAAAAGCATAAGTAAAGCCAACCTACATATATTCTCCGGAACAACAACTGTAATGAAGAAAAGTCTTTGAAAACTTGGGAATGAAATTTGGTTACCTTCTGTCACACTTCTACTTTCTGGTTCCTCTCAAGAAATATTCGATACAAAGTATGAATCATGAAATATATTAGGTTCCAAAGCACAGATTGCAGATTTAAATGCACTCATGTCATTTTGAATAATTGCATTATAATCACATGCTTCTCTCTGTAGCCCTCTAATCTTGTTTTAGAAATTTTAAAAACTGGATCCGTAAGCAGTCATTTCTCAGCTGATGGGGTTTAGAATATAGCAGTCGGTTTGTAAATGGACACATTTCATGGTTGGAGCATGTAGTGGTTCACGGTAAACCATGATTAGACCATTCTCCCTGTCTAAATTTATGGCATGGAATTTGTGGTGAGTGTGACATGTCCATCCAATATTAAGAGCACTTTTCAATGACTATCTAGTTTCGCGATTCGGATAAAGTGCTGCGACCGCTCGACAAACATCTTACTGCTTGTCCATTCGAGGTGGAATACCAGGCTTAAGATAGTCGGAGAATCTTTATCACGTTAATACAAACATAGGGAGTACTTGTTTGAGGAACTGAAACAACAAATGTAACGCTGAGATGCCTAAAGGTCATAAATAAATTCAATTCAACGAATGCAAGTCGTACTTGCTTCCATTTTTGTGCTAGTTATAGCATATGTAAGTATCATTATATTATTTTCCAATGTAATACATGTTACTTTAAGTTGTACTGGTATAAATTATACGGAACGAATATTAAATATTCGTTTTTGAATAGTGTTAGCTTGTTAAGGGACACATTTCCTTGCATTTTCAAAATTTAGCATACTTTACGGTTGCGAAAGTTGGAATACGACCCTAGCAGATGAACATAAATTACATGTGTTTGAAAATAAGCTTTTTAGAAACATATACGGGCCGAAACGGGACGAGATGACTCGAGAGTGGTGGAGACTGCATAAAGAAGAACTCCACGGACTGTACGATTCACCAGATGTTGTAAAAATAATGAAACCCGACGACTAAGGTAGCCATGTAGCTCGGATGGGAGAAAAACGAAGATTATATTCTATCCTGGTTGGAAGGCCGGATGGAAGGAGACCATTGGGACGATCGAGACGTCGTTGGGAGGACTATATTAGAAGAGATCTTCGAGAAGTAGGTGTTCGTGAACTGGCTTGACATTGCCCAGAATAGAATCCAATGGGGAATGTATGTTACTGCGGTGATGAACTTGCGAGTTCCATAAGCCATAGAGTTAGTTAGTTAGTTAGCATATTTTACCAAATCTTTGAATGTTTATACCTTCAGGATTTTATCACATGTAGGTGGACCCTCTATCATACAGTTGCTCGACACAATATCTGAAAGTCATTCCCTAAATGAATTGAGGTGGAATTGGCCAGCTCCATGAATTGAGTGTTCCTGGTAACTAAATTGGCTATACTGTTTTACGGAGGTTGTAATTGCATATTAATGCTATCCTGAGTCAATTTCAAACTAGCTTAGTCCGAGAATTTCATTATGACATATACTAAGTAATGTTAACAAATATAATAATTTTTGAAATTCTAAAGTATTTATTAATTTAATGTCTGAAGTATTTACTAATTAATATTCCCTTAATTTTATATTCAGATTTATAGCGAGAAGCAACTACATATTAATTTCTGTTTAATGATTGAAGGATATTAAAGACTTTATAAGCAATTTATTTTCAACTGGCTTTCCACCAGGCGCTCCCCAGGTGGAAGATAGGGGTATGCAGACCAGATATGATGGGAACCAGAAATATTCAGGGGCAGACCAAAACCAGTACTGTTGCCTTGCAGTTAGTAGAGAGATCTACAAAGGCTAGGGGAAGATAGCCCCGAACAAAAGTATCATGGTGAGAGGAAGCAGCATCACCATTATTACTCTGAGGCTGAAGATGAATGACATCGGCAAGGCTCAGAGATGGACAGAGGACGACATCTTGAATGTCTGCTTTACTGCGA
>JAGDQP010067193.1:0-11181 GCA_022664845.1 Lepisma saccharinum
CTACTATATGAATCACACCACACACCCAACATCAGGGGTCGTTTGCCCACCCCTTCCTAACATCCTTGGTGAGAACAATAGTGTCTCTCTCTATCAGAATAATTACCACGTGATACTAAAATAATCTTTAACACACCATCTTTCACAGGTTTCTTTGAAACATTTATGAGAATAGTTGTCAGTTCTGTGTATATAAATGGAACCATTGGCTTGTCACACTGAAATTCAGTCAAGAAAGGTTCCTCTTCAGAGACCAATGCCTGAAAAATGTTGCCTCCTTCACCCCTTTAACATATTTTTTAAAGTGGGAACGAATTTCTTGTGCACGCTGCGAAACTTAAATGTTTTCCACTATATTATAAGACAAAACATTTTTAAATGCACAATAAATTGCTCTTAAAAATTTTACCACTTCCCACTTCGTTGCTTCAAATGATAGCCGTTTTAAAAGCATTATGTAAAGTATGAAAACCACAAGTAGAAATATTAAGGAGCATCAGCATTATAAACTGATGCACATCGTTAAGAAACTTGGTATTAACATTCGGTCCATCAACTGAAATTTCTTCTTGCAATCGAAAGGTTGTATTTAATCCATAAATGCTAATTTCAAAACTGGCTCTGGTTCATTTACACTGTCTCTTAAAATATAGCGATCCGTGTCTCTTCCTTTGGGCATTTGATTTTCATTTGTCACACTGCACAAACCATGTATTATCCCTACTCTGAACAAAACATTTGTCACTCCTCTCTTTCAGCGAATTATGGTATTAATTGTACCGCTATCTCTCCACCACCAACATTTAGAACACTTCGTATTTGCTTATTCCTTTTCTGCACACTTTCAAGTTATAGGACTCATTTTTACTGCATGCAGTAAATTGATGCTTCTTCCCTTTGGCATGACTTGTTAATCCCTGCTTCCCCATATTACTAAAAGCATTTTCTTCAAGGTTTGCAACAAATCTTAAAGAAAATACTGAGCCTGTCACCGTTATGTACTCCGAGCAAAACTGCTAGCTCTTCATTTTGTAACCACTTCAGATTGAAGGTAGTCAAGTCTTCTTTGCCTTACTCAAGGCCATAATAGCAGGAATTATAAAATTAAAAGACAGGTTTGGAAACATTATGTAAATTTAAAAATTCACTTTACATTTCACAGCTTATGTACAATGGACTCTGTAGTTCGTACTTGGATCGATAATAAATAACCAAAAGTAAACTAAAATTACAAAGTTCTTTAAGTTATAACAGGTAGCTAATGTTACACGTTAAGTAATTTTTTGTGTTAACTACGATTTATTGGGTTGGTGCGAATGAAATGTCCGCTTTGAAGCCTGGTGGGAAATGCACCTCAGCAAAACAACACAGGAATCGACTGAGGCCATGCGTATAACGTCACAAACTCTGTATACGTCCAGCAAACAGGCTGGGGTACCCAGACAGAAGGCAGTGTGTTGTTGAACAGGGTCGTATGAAAGTGCACCATGAAGAACATACAACTGCGAGTGATTTTTCTTTATGAATTCAAACTAAAGTATTCTGCACAGCAAGCTGCATTTGGGACAGATATGACAAGTGAATGCACCATTCGCTGTTGGTTTGTCAAATTTCGTTCCGGTGACACAACATTATAAAATGAGCCCCGTGAGCACCGATCGACCTCGTGTTAGGATAAGCTACTCAGAAACACCGTGGAAGCGGACCCTCGGAAAAATAAGTGTTCGCGCCATTGCAGGCGAGTTAGGCATACACCATACCACAGTCATTCGGCGGCTCCATGCGATCGGTAAGGTGAAAAGTTGACACCGACCAACAAGAATCGCCATCGGGGAGGGGGGGAGGGTAGTTCTCTGAAAGGTTTCCTGCATCACATTGTCTCTTCAGGTAAAAAATGGATCTAATATGACAATTGTAAACGGCCAGGACAATGGTTGGATTGCGATGAACGTCCAAGACGGTGTCCTAAACCACCTCTCCACCCACAGACGTTATTGAGGTCTATGGTGAGAGTGATCCATCATGTCTTTCTCAGGCGAGGTGAAACCATCGTTACAGACGTTACAGTGTTGAACTCCATGAAATGCACCACAAACTTGTCCATAATTATCCAATAATGGTCAACAGACACGGTGTACTAATGTTGCACACAGATCTGTCATTTCAACTTTTTCTAGGGGGGGGGGGGTCAAACATTTACTGAAGCCTACTTACATATATATATAATGTCTGTGTGTGTGTATGTGTGTTAACGAATAGAATACGACAAACGTTTTTCATGTGTACCATCTTTCGACATTCGTTCCCAGTAATTATGAACGTAGTTCACAGTATTCACGTGGAATATTCTAAATGTAATTATAATTCCGTACGTTAAGATGTTTAAAATATTTACAAATTCACTGATTCCTTGACACATCCCTTAAGCTATGTAATAACTTGTAATGGGAAAATGTAAAAGTTCCTGCCGGCGACTCATGTTTTTTGGCACCGGTAAGTGATTTATTGTATATCAAGGTCTCATTCCTTAAAATTAATGTAGTAGCTTATCTTCAACCAACCAAGAATCAGCTTAATATGGAATATAAAATTATATATTAATTAGAGTTTGCAAACTCTCCGAGAACATATCTGCCGAAGGGAATTAGCTACACAAGAAGTGCTGGGGAGAGTTTGCGGGTTTGAGGTGGTTGGAGGATGGGAATCTTCGCAACAGAAGTCGAAGATATATACAGAAGATTTTGGATAATAGTAAATCCCATTATACGATAACAATGGGATACTTCAATGCAAAAGTAGGGATTAAACAGAGCAGTGACACGAAATGGGAATGGCAAAAGAAACAACGGAGAAGTACAAGGAGAGTGACTAATGGAGTTTTCAGAAGAAAACTCAGATGAAGTGAACATGAAAAGGCCCAAATGGAGCTTTAAACAAAATAGATTATATCTATCAAATAACAGGGATATTGCTCAAGACGTGTATGTTCTGAACAGTTTCGAAATCTCGAGTGATTGTAGGACGGTGAGCTGAGAGTTTGAAATAAATAGAAGATTAGAGAAGAATATTATCAGAGGAAAGCCGCCATTTTAGATTTTAAAAATCTAGGGAAAAGCAGACATAAATCCGATATAGAACTAATCAATACACTCAGCGTCTGGGAAGAGATAGAAGATTAAAAATATATCAATTGTAGAAATAATATACTAACTGGGATAACAAGAGAGCAAAAGAAATCGCAGGCATGAAAAGGAGAATATAATCTCAGAAGAAACTAAACTTTTGATGAATAAAAGAAGGGAAATTAAAATGGGGGAAAATACTATAACGAGGATTGAATACATAGAAGTAAATAAAACCTTAAGGAAGAATGTACGAAAATACAACACAAATATTGTTAGGCAAGAAACCACTGAAAACAGAGCTTGAAGAAAATCAAACAACAGTTCTTGAGCTGGAAAAAAACAAATGCTGGCCTGATGGAACGGTAACCAGATATAATAAAAATATTTGAAAAATTCTTCAGAGAATTGAACTACTCTGAGGACGAAATAGGAATAGAAAAGAGAGACAAAAATTATGTAGAAGTTCCAGACATGATAAAATAATATATTAGTGTACAAATTCTTCGCAACTAGACTGAAGGTGGCTAAAGGGTGAGAAAACAGCAGAAGGGAAAAGGTTATGTTACTGTGTTATGCGAACATCTCAGCAATGGCATTATAATCATTTCCAGGAATCTGACCAGTCGCAAACACTTAAATATTTTCGAAAAGTTCCTTGATATATCCGCTAATGTTTCCGAGAGCTAATGTTTCTTGGCAGTTGTCGCCAAGAATCCTGTAAAGGCACCGAATAATTTTATCCTTTGGAATGTCTCAGTGTTCAGTTCCAGTGTGATTTGCACACATGCGCAAAAAGAGAAAAGGTTTACTTAATTTAACCATACAAACAATGCTAATCATATGTTTGCCGTCTCGATTTTAATTGCTTGTTTTCACACATATTGGGAATATTCTCAGTGAATGAGCATTCCGATCTCTAATTGACAAATGCAAATGTGGTTAAAACGTGGCGTAAGTCGTGGGATTAATCTAGTTTGTTTATGTTTTTGGTAATGCATTTCTGGCACCATCTACTGTTTTCTTGTGATTGGGAGCGTGATCCAGTTTGCAAGTCGCAGGACTTCTAATTTAGTTTAGTTTTTCCTCCCATCATCGTTGATAAACTGAAAGTTATTTGGTTTTTATCAGTCACGTTACTGGAAATTTCCAGGTAGCCAGGTTGCATAGGTTTGTTTTTTCAGGATTTTTTTTACAGTGCTTTTATTTTTCATATATACATATCAACCTACACACTAAATTCGGAAGAGCGGATATTGCGCTCGAATTGAGCGTAATATATCAATATTTCATCTTTCGAAAGCGGAAAGTGAGACCAGTTTTCACAGAAAATTTTCATAGGAGTTAAGATTAGAAATTTCTGCTCGAATAACTATATGATTCTATGGTAGTTCTTTTCGATGGGAATGTAATCTCTTCGGGTGAATTTCCAATCGTAGTCCATCTGAAATTTTCATTGTTTTCAACTGAATGATAACACATTCGAACGAGTCGTTATCGTCCCGTCAGGTACTTGATAGCAACGTTCAAATATGTTTATATTTCTCTCCTGACATATTGTTGTCATTAAGAAAAGTTATCGGGTATTCTGTTCTTATTTTTAACTAAACACGACTAACTTAACACTTCGCAGTAAAATATTGCTGATAAATAATTTGACTAGCACCCATACTGCATTGTGAGCCACTCTAAAAGGATGATAAATCTCTCTCAGTATAGAAGAATTACTGACATCCGATAAACATCATAATTCCATCTCAAAAGGTCCCATTTTGTACCCAAAGCGATAATGTTTCGTTAAAAACCACTATTGTGGATTGAAATTCAATTATATTTTTTAAATGAAAATACTTTCTCGTCCAAAAAAGAGTAAAAATTTCGCTCTTTAATGTGTACCTGCACTGGTTTGAAGAATCTTTCAGAGGTAAACTAAACAAATGCAAGTGTACAAAGTATGCGGATGCAAGGTGAAAAATATATATGAAAATGAAACATTGAATTAGCAAAACAGATTATGATTGTCTTCTTTTCTGTAAACTAGTTGCTACAAACATGTAACCTTCGAGAACTAATTTAAAATGAAACAGAAATACCATATCCATTTCTTTATTTGCTTGCATTAAAACACGGAAAAGAGAGTGGGAGTATTTTTCCATGTGAATGGTTGTTAGGAATTAAACTATTTTAATTACTCATTGGCATATAAGCAAATCGAATCTGTTTAATCCCAGTGCATGACGCACATAACTTTTTTTTATCGTGCGTATTTTGAAATGAAAAGTTTCAACCAAAATTCCAGTCCCCCCGCCTCCCCCAAATGACAGGCCTGGTTGCACAACAATGCCCGTCCATACGTCGCGCAAAGAACGGTGCAGGAGCTCCATGAGTTGCAGTATGAAACCCTTCCTCACCAGCCATATTCCCCGATCTCTCTCCCGCTGACTACTACCTCTTCCAGGATCTCGATCACTTCTTTCCACGGAGGATCTTCCATGATTATTGGGCGGTGCAACATGCAGTTGAGGATTTCTTCGCATCGCAGACTTGACGACTTCTTTCGCCACGGAATCCAATCGTTGGCAACAATGTATGACTGCAGACGGCAACTAGTTAGATTAACCAGGTGACGTAGTTTTTAATTTTTGGTCTTTGAACATGACGCACCTGAGGCGGGCATTTCATTCGCACCAACCTAATACTTAATTAATGTATTTACACTTCTTTGTTGCTTTATTATTGAAAAGAACTGACTTTTGCTTGCACTGCAGGAATACACTCAAGCAACTGTTTAATTCATGAATTTGTTAATTGGGACTTTTTTTTCCATGATCTAATTTTACCCATTGTAACAGTACATAATGTTCATTGACCAAGTTAACTCCTCGCTCACTTACTTTCAATTTAATTTTATTTTATTTATGACCTTTAGGCATCTACGGTTCAGGCCGGGATAGAGGAAGGGAAAGAACTTGGGAAGGTGTCGGCCAGGGCCTATGTTGAAGGTGCCATCGCGGCATTTGCCTGGTGTGACTGAGGATCACTTACTTTCAAGTTTGTGTGTGTGTGCGCGCGCTTCGTAGTTACAATGCAAGTAAATGCCAGAACAGTTACTTACTTCACGCCCTTGTACTGATGTGCATACTGATTTGAAGATCAACTATAAAGCAAAACCGGATATTACCCTATGGTTGCTACCATACTTTGTATAGCGAAATTTCAAGTATTCTGCATGAAAAAAAAAAATCTTTAACAATTACTTAAATTTAAAAACGTTGTAAATAACAAAAGCAAACATACAGTTATTTGTAAATTTAACCCAGAACGGTGCCGTTATAGTTTTACGTCGCAAAAAAAAAAAAAGAAGAAGAAGTTTGTGGGTAAGTAAAGGAAGGTGTCTTATGTAAGAATGACGCGGTGCTACTTGTCTAAAGTGCACAATTTCTGTAAATAAAGATTTATTACCTGCTCCGAAGTGGAAATTGATGGGCCATTATGAGGAACAGACTATATGAAAACCGATCGTAGCGCCATGAGCGGCGGTAATCTATAGGCTTGTACCCAGTGTTAAACCGAAGGAAGGGGGGATAAGGATATTACAATATTCATAAATACAAACTGTGGGTAAAGTATTGTGGGGGGGAAGATCCACACACACACACACACCTCTCTTGGTTATTTCTATTCCTAAAGGGTCAAAAATACCGGGGCCCTTAACAGAAAGCAGGTGGGCGGATGACGACAGCGCCACCATTCTAAGGCTCGAATCCCCAAAGACGAGAGTATTGCTGTTGGAACTTTGAACTGAAGTCACTAAGAACTGTGACGTATATGAGAGCAAAGAGTGTAAAGATACATGACCGCATCTAACCTCCACGTTCGTATGGTAACCAATTTAAGATAATCTACGATAAGTGAAAGAAAGCAATTATTAATAATAATTATGAAAATATATTTTGTTAAGATACATGACCACACATAACCTTACCTAACCTCCACGTTTGTATGGTCACTAATTTAAGATAATCTACGAAAAGTGCAAGAAAACAATTATTAATAATAAATATAAACGTATTAAAATATATTTTAAAAGAAAAAAGAAGAAAAGTGTTGACCCTGCCGGGACTCGAACCCGGACTCCTTCGTTTAAGCCGATGCCTTAACCACCAGGTCAAAGAGGCACCCTGGCAGTGTGTGTTTCTGAAAATGTTTTTACAGTTCACGTGTTACGTAACAAGCTAGTAGTGACGCGTTGTTGACTCAACTTCTGTTTAAAATTCCGACAGCGATACACTCTATCTTGAAAGTGGCAACTAATGTTTTGGCGCTCACTGGAATTTTGTAGTGTTGCTTGACGGAAAGTAGTGTGCATTTTTGTCGATAAATAATGCGTGATCTATCGAATGTCGTTTAGGAGTACCAGAACAAAATGAGGGAGGCAGGCAAGGACGTTGTGGCAAATGGGGATGATTCAGTGTTAAAATTTCTGGATCTAGTGCGACGCAAGGACTGGTGAAGGATGACTACAAAGACGGGGTATTCTCCAGGTGTATTTCAAGAAAAGTGCAGTTGTTTAAAGTGTCTAGGCTATAACTATATACAATGCATTTTCAAGTGTAAATGAGGGAAAATCGTGAAAAATATGCGAAAATGAGCGTATATGGCCCGAAGTGCATATAGTGCGAAAGTACCGGAATGGAATGTTGTAGCCGCGATACGCTCATAAATTTAGCTTTCGGAAGTGAAATAGAGAAGAAAAGTGAAAATCCGAACAAAAAATGTAAAGTGGTTGTCGGGCGACGTAAAACTATAACTGCACGGCGCAGAACTGTCAGATTGTACGATTATCTCAACGCCTTGTTAGACTGTTAAAACGTACAATAATTTTGCAATCTGACATTTAAAAACATTAGAAAATTTGGTATAAAATCTTATGAATGATGGAAAATTTGTACATTCTTTTCCTCTACTTGTCCACTTAATTTAGATTAAAGTCTTCCACATATAGTGGTGCAGAAAACAAACAAAACAACTAAAGATAAACAACAAACCATAGGGAGCCAAGTTTACTGTTGCAATAAGGTAGGAGTGGAAGGTGTATATATCAGTATAGTGGATTTGATGTGTAGTACTGATAATTTCATAAAAATCATAGTACAGCACATCGGTGTTGCTTGCAAAACCCGAAAAAATATAACAAGAAAAATGATATAGTTAGTCCTTTTGTTTTAGTTCAGTTCAGTTAAGTTGTATAATATGTAGCAGTAGTCTGCTAATAAAATGACACATAAACATTTTCCATATTCATCCTACAATCTTTTTAATCATAACTTCTTTCCAGTTATAGCCATAGTTTCTTCCTAAATTCCGTCACTGTTGTTGAGGACTTCAATTGTTATATTTTGATACACTAGCACTAAAAATAGACTTAGAAGACCTGTTAGTATACATTCGTTCCAAGAAATACTTTCCAGCTGCACGGGTATTATGATAATGAACTTCATTGTTTCGTCGCAACCATTTTTTAAATAACTTTGGCAATAAGTCATTCTCAATCTTAAAAATAAATGTCATTGCTTCAAGAAAAACCTGGTCCTTAAAATACAGCATATTTACTTGTTTCACCATTTTCATGACACCTTCATCTACTGGAGCGTTATGGGGTTAACTATAGTAGTGACGCACCAACTTTTTAGAAATTTACAGGAGAAATTGAGATAATTGTGTGATGTTTGAGAGTATCAGGGAGGTAAATATTGATGTTAGTAACATTTGAAGCGAATAATGATATAGTTTTAGTGTGTTTTGAAGATGTTTTAGGACGCACTACATGTTGTGGCGGAAGGAACTATTTTGCGTAGAGTTACAGTTGTTGTCATGTGGAAGGCGGTAAAGCAGTGTTGAAATGGCGTGTTTTTGTGATGATTATGACATTTCTTGCGTTATTGGTATTGGATCGTATGGAAATGACGAGGGAAAGTGCATTTTGAAGGTTATTTAGCAGAGTATTTATGTAAGGAAAGGGAAAGGCCCCGAAACAATCGTACACGACTTTCTAATGGAAATTGGGAGAGTTAACACGCCTGTGTGCTGAAGGTAAGTGTGAATAAGTGTCAAAATATATTTTGTAAAGATACATGACCGCACCTAACTTTACCTAACCTCCACGATCATATATTAAGAAATTTAAGATAATTTACGAAAAAGGAAATCGATTTTGTTTTGGTTTTAGTGATTTTAAAATTGGTGCGTCACTACTATAGCAATGCCGCATTGGGTATTGTACGTATTCCTTCATTTAATATTACTTGAATTTTCTGTATCGTGGTGGCATTCGCTCTAAACACAACACAATTCATGATATAAATTGCGCCAGTTATTCACAGCTTGTGATGTCATAGGCGTAAGACAATATTTCGTTCGGGGCGCAGCATAAGTGGATGCCCCCTGATGTATTCATACGTGACACAAAACTGTAAAATGTGTATATGTGAACGTGTTTGTATATTTCCCTCACCTTGTAAAACCAAAAAAACAGTTCTAATTTCGTATTAGGGGCAGCCTAACCTCACCTAAATTAACCTAACCAACAAATTTAAATACCTTATAAATATATGTTGGGCCCGTTAAGTAATTTTATCCGAATCGATTTATATAGGCATACGTTGCAAAACCCGACTACAGCCTTCACATAATCTACCTAACCTTACGCCAAACTAAAGCAGACATAAGGAAGCCCTAACCGAGCCCGAGAAATGCATTACTAGCTATTTAGGCATACCTTAGAACTACTATATAACCTAACATCATATTATCACTGATTGAACAGTTTGAGAGAATATCTTAAGTCCAACAAAACTTCTCTTTATGAGGTGCATCTCCTTAATTGTAGCCGATAAACTTTCCCTCTAGAAATTTACCCTATTACCTGAATTATCAATCAAGATTGGAACCTGGACCCTTTGGATACAGGGTACTACGTTACGGAAAAATGACACAATTATATTATTATACTCTATCGAATTCTTTACTCGCAACTCCGTTTATCCATACCCATTTTCCAAATAACCCAGTGTTGCCAGATGGTCGGTATTGAATCTTCCTATTGAACCACCAGAAATTACCTTTTTATTATTTCAAGAAATTTCCCTACGCTTAAATTTCCCTACGCGGCGCTAGAATAACATCGAATGGAATAAGACCGAAATTGGAATATCATCGAATGGAATAACGTCGAAATGTATGTGATGGAATATCACCAACGAGAATAAGGCCGATCGGAATAAGACCGAATGGAAATGCACCGATCGGAACAAAGTCGAAAGGAATAAGCCCGATTGGAAATGCACCGAAAGGAAATACATCGATTGGAATAACACCGAAATGAATAGGAGCGATTGGAATAACATCGAAAGGAAAGGTTCCGAACGGAATAACACCGAAAGGAATCAGATCGATTGGAATAACACCGAAATGAAATGCACCGATCGGAATAGAACCGATAGGAATAAGACCGATTGGACATGCACCGAAAGGAAATACATCGATTGGAATAAAGCCGAAACGCGTTGACTGGGACGCGAATAACACCGAAAGGAATAACGTCGAAAATATAGTAGTCTAAATAGCACCGAAAGTCACTTGTTGGAATATTTGAGAGGAACGATTCTTTGGTAGATTAATTTACTGCTATCATAACATTATTATTTATATTCTGTACAGTGTTGCAATATCCTATTCTGGTGGAAATCTGTTTCGACTTTATTCCAACAATGAACAGAATAACGTCGAAAGTTATGGACTGGATTAACGATGAAACTCAGTTCATGAAGCCCCTGTGGAACGAAAATTACAACTATTTGTAATTTCTGGTAACAGATGGCGTGAGAGGCACATACAAACTTTCGTCGGAAGGAAATTATCAAAAAAATAATTTCGAAGTTACTCCAGTACGTACTGGAATAACTTCGAAAATAAAGGTAAGTTCCATTTCTTGAAAGTAGATGGCATGAATGTTCCTCTACAAAAGATGTTTCTGCAATTCTGCGTCGTTCCAGTGTAA
>JAGDQP010067194.1:0-11181 GCA_022664845.1 Lepisma saccharinum
TATATATATATATATATATATATATATATATACGTTCTCAATTACTTACCACATGAAATTATAATAATTATGCAAGATTTTTTAGACATAGCAATTACTTAAACATTATACATTTAAACATTTGATCTGAATGAAAGAGTTTGATGTTTTTTAGTTTTCTAGCTTTATAGCAATTTTCTATGCTAGAAATTTATGTTGCTGTTTGTAAAAAGAAAATCACATAGAAAAATATGGCAACCCCTACAGTTACTGTAACATATATTAATTTGTGGTGAAAATTTTTGGTAATATATAATTTATTATGTGGTGAAAAATTGTGGTGTTATATGGTGAAAATTTGTGGTGTTATGTGGTGAAAAATTGTGGTGTTATCTGGTGAAAATTTTTGGTAATATATAATATATTATGTGGTGAAAATTTGTGGTAATATATGTGTGGTGAAAATCTCATTTATCATTTTCTCTTCCTTAGTAGCAACTCTACAATTACAGTTCTGCTGAGCAGGTTAAAAGACACACGTAAATACACATATACAGACTTGTAATATTGTAGTACCCATTCTGGTTTTCAATTTTATGCAATATCTTCTCTAATCCTTAACACGAGGAATTTGTGTAGGCTGAGTGAGAGTTCAGTATCTATTGTAGAATAAGGTCATAGGAAATTAACTCACTTACTCTCCGTTCTGGATTTAGTTGTAAACTTTACCTAATACTTACTTGACAGTAATATTTCTGGAAATCGAGAGTTAAAAATTATACATTTTTTTGTACTTCCGTATTTTTTGTGTATACACTTTTTTGTCTCCCCCTCCCCACAATATAAACCCCTCTAAACTTGTAGAAAAAGTGCCTTAAAGTAATTGAAACGAACATGGGAGATGTTTACTATCTGTAGTTGCAAAATTCACATATCGATCAATTCTGGCGGCGTTTCACGTTCACCTCAGTCCACGCTCCAGAATGACGTAAAATTCAATCAACCAATCGCAAAGCTTCTTTCAGTTTTGTTGGAAAATTGATATAATCAAATCTTTCTTTTATTATTATTATTCGAAATTAAATATGCTTGATTCAGTGTTCGAATCTGATTTAAATCAGAAAAAAATACAATGGTCAAGAAAATTCAATTACTATTTCAATTAAACCATGCAGTAAACAGATCAATTCCCAGTAAACGAAAAGGACAGCGTAGAAGACATATTCAAAACTTTGAGCCTGACTATTACTTCTTTGAAAATAAGATACAATAAACAATTAGCCTACTTAATGTTAAGCATCTTAAATACTCCCACATACAGACCAGATTTAGCACCACGTAAAAAAAAAACTTTCTAAAATAGAAAATATGAACTAGCATTAACTTGCGACAGTTCTGCCTCGGAATATCGCGTTAAATTATTGACTACTTCACAAATATTCTTAATTTCTCTAGTAAATTTACTGAATTTCCACATTAGAGTATTCGCTCAATTCTTTAAAATATTAGTCCGTTACAAATGCCATTTTTTGTGGTTAAATTTAAATATACACAATGCTTCACGTAGAAAAGACGGTAAATATTTTTAAAAATCAAAGGATTTACCCCCATAGTGCCGCTTTGAGGTCTTCAAAAGGGTCGAGTATACAAATTCTTAATTTTAGATGAAACTTTTAAACTTATAAGGAACCTATAGGAACCGTTGGACACATATAACGATTCTGACATAAAGTCGTCAGAGCATTACACGAAATTTTTAAATGCTCTTTAAGTAGTAACATAATTAAATTGTGTTGAAATCAATATCTACTCTTTCCAATACGTCATTATCAAGAGACAAACAAAACACACACAAAAATAAACTGCATATGCACACACAATGAATATTATGTAACTTACGCGCGAATCTCAAAAAAAGCAATAATATTAACGTATATTGTTGCTATTGTTCATAGTCAGAGGGCGTTCATTTGACAAATAATCTGTAGCCCGTTCATTTCTTGCTTTGATTTTTATTATATAAAAACCACAGAGGCGTAAGAGAAGTCATCTTTGAAAGAAGAGAATAAAGAAGATAATAAACATATTCAAATACATACACACTTGTCGTACGTACATGTCCATAAATATTGAACTGTAAACTATGTTGTTTTTTTTTAAGGATGATTTTATTGTAAGGTTTGCATATTAGAAGAAACATCTTTCCTTGCGCGCGTTGACTAGATTCGATTATAGATAATCAACCAAAGTGTGTTCTTACGACACCCTTGTTTTTAATATTGCATTTGATTTTATCACGAAATATGAATCCTACATGGTCATGCTTTGGCGCGCTTTGATAGTAGTAACAGAAGACGCTATCATGAATCTGTTGTAAGATTTAGTAGACGTTGTCAAGTGTTACAAACAAAAGCATTTATACGACATCATTTCTGATTACACGCTTTGACAATTTTATCTTTATTATGGGAGTACTTATATGACTTTTCTATATAGTCAAGAAAAAGATTACTTTTATTTACGCTTTGTCATATTGGTGGCGTTATTCGAGTAATCGCATTTGTATTCACGTGTATCTGTACGTGATTTTAAATTTATAATGGCCAATAATAATCGTCTTGTATCGACTAAGTCGATTATTCGAATATGAGCACGTAAAACAAAGAATCCATCGCTTTTACAGTGAGAGGTACAGACGATAGTACACCGTAATAAAAACTGTAAAATCACCGTTAAAACATTTTTTTTCAATTTACTGGCCAGGATCAGTGCTCGAAGTGGGTTAGAAAAGGTAAGGGCACGCTTGGAGAAGTGGGCTAAAAAAAATAAAGGGTACGCTTGCACCTAGTGTCGGCGATTGCCTATTGAAAGTAAAGGCAATGAGGTCCCATTAATAAAAAGGTAGTGGGTAGGTAGGCTTAATCCAAAATGAAAAAGGTAAGGGCACGGTGTGCCCCCTCGTGCCCCCCCCCCCACTTCGAGCACTGGCCAGGATTTTCTAGTTTGGAGGCGTGAGAGTCAAAATTAGTTATAAGTAGAGTTTTGCAAGTTTTCTATGTTTTTTTAATCGCACAAATATTTCAAGTCAGTGTGTGTTTGTGTGTGTGTTCGAGAAATTATGAGCTTGGCAGAATCTCTGGGTTGTATCATTATAATATTTACATTCTACATAAAATAGAGATCTCAAATTGTAGGAGTGTGGATACATTACTCTTTCTGAAACAGACACATCATATTCTGAAATAACTCTCACAATTGTTTTGGTAATTCCCTAATGAGCTTATCCGCCACTCTGCTCCATTCAACCACTGGTTTACCAGTTCACCCTTTTATGTTTTTTCAGGAAAAAAAAAAAAATCTCTCCGATAATTATTTTTAAAATCGTGCGTATAGAAGGAACATTATCGGGATTCGATTTTATCTACAGAAAGTATTTCGGTACTCGTGAACTTTCACAGGGTTATAGTTATGAGTAACACCCGGCGCCCAGCCACAATTCTGATAAAAGCACTGAGTTCCAGTTAGAATATCGACTGATTTTACAAAATGAGATTAGAAATAACACTCACATTGATTAACAATTCTGCGTTATTCTTGTGTCATCTTCGATTTTTTGAAACTACAGCGGTTACACTGTTCAATACAGTATGTGCCTGCAGAACAGGGTTTCTCAACGTGGTGAAGGGGTCGCGGTGGCTTAATTGGTAGAGCGCTCACCTCTTGCGTTAGCGGTCGTAGGATCCATTCCTTCTCATGCCATGTGGGCTTTGTGGTAGACAAACAGCGTGTGCGTGGGTTTTCTCAGAGTTCTCCCGTTTCCTCCTACTTTCTTAATTCCACCAATTCATCCCATCATCATCCATCTGGTCTGAGCCAAAGTTGCCTAAAGGCCTTATAAAACCAAATTCAATTCAAATTCAACGTGGGGTGTATGTAAGGGGGTAGCGAGGTGTGTGTGTGTATTGAATAGCCTCCTGAAGGCTTCAGCATAGACAAAGTGAAATGAAACCACTTAATTGTAAAAGGGGTTGCGGCATGAAAGAGGTTGAGAAACGCTGCTGTAGAGCAATACAGTTGTTGCAACGTAAAAAAAAGCCTTGTTTTTTTTCTTAGAGAAAGACCGGATAAACTTTCGAGAGTTCTTTTACATATTTTGTATTTAGAGATCCGTACAAAAAGTATTTATTTTTTTCATAAGGTAACACTCAATTTTCATATTGATAAAACGCTATTCTGAGGTTCATGACTAAATATTATGAGATTGTTTCATTTTATGCTGTTGAATTACAAATACGAGTAGCTATTGCAAATAGAAGTACGTCAAAGAGAAACCAGATGTCTCTGCCATTTAGAATTCCCTTTTAATAAATATTTAAAACAAAAACAAGAAGGAATTTATGAAAATTCAATGTAAAATAATTGTCTATAAATACGGAAACTGTATTAGTACGTAATCATGAATTACAAACTACTTCCGACTGAATTACAAATCTAAATACATGTTATTCGCGCATAAAATATTCATTAAGAAAAAGTACTGTAATTTTCTTCTGTCTTTTGACTAATAAAGTAAAAAAAAATGTTTCATCTCACTGAAAACTTCCAGGACATGTTTTCAAGGTGTTAAAAAAATACAATTTTCCGTTTGTGTCATGCTTATCAGAAGTTATTACATGATGTAAGTAAGAATTCAACTTGTTTTAAGTAACAGAGGATACAATTCTCTGCCCGTGGCTACAATGAGTGTATTATTTTTAATTAGCATATTGTGGTACTTGTAGATCTCTGTATCTGGAGTTTTAATATTTAATTATTTTGTATGTTAATACTTACCATCAAAAGAAAATTCTGCATAGGGATTTAGAGCCGGATACGTGTCTAGAAGTTGGCTTTGGAGGGGTATCAGCGCCCTTGGCGGGGGGTGAATGACGGGGTCCGAGGTCTGTCTCGGTGTGAAATTTACGTAAATGCATACAATTTTGGCTCAAATGATAATCATTTTACAAAAAAATCTTATTTCGGGGGGTAATATATCGTGCAATTCGATCAGGGGTTCTGCGAGACCCCAGTGGGAAGTGTCACGCCCAAATTCTCGTGCACGCCCCAACTTAAAAAAAAAATACTGTTAAGAATAAATAGAAATCCCGCATAAATCTACTTACACACTGCCAATTTTGACTTTACAGCCCCCCCCAAATAAGAACCCTGGCGGAATCCCTGTTCCACGATAATGGTAAAAATATTTGAGACTGGAATGAAAGAGACATCTACTAACTTATACACAGTGTAAAAGAACTCAAATCTGAATTAAAACACCATCCATGTGCAAGATTATATCTGGTGTAGTAAAAAGTAATCCATTATTTTGCCAATAGATGGCTTCAGTGATCTGTAGCTCGCGTTGTATAAGTCCGATCGGGTTCAACGAGATGGCGTTCAAACGATGAGATTGCGTACTACAAACACTGTTCAGATAGTTGTGATGAGTTGACTCAGTGTTGTGTGAGCACGCGTCAAAATGGACACTAGCAAAGAGAAAATACGCTATATTTTACAGTTTTTCTTCGATAAAGGCGAAAACGCAAGCCACGCGGCTGCAAATGTGAATAGTGTTTATGGTCCTGATACGGTATCAGCCAATCACGCGCAATTTTGGTTTCGTCGATTCCGTTCCGGTAATTTTGACGTCAAAGATGTACCACGCACTGGAAGACCACGTGTCGAAAATGTCGATAAAATCATGGACATTGTCGCGTCCGACCGTCATGTAAGCACTGTTTCGATTGCCCAAGAGCTAAACATAGCACAAAAAACCGTGTGGAACCATTTGCATAAGGCTGGATACACAAAGAAGCTTGATATATTGGTGCCACACGAGTTAACGCAAAAAAACCTCATGGACCGAATTTCCATCTGCGAATCGCAACAAAAGCGACCCATTTCTGAAGCGGTTGGTGACTGTTGATGAAAAGTGGATCACTTACGACAACGTCACGCGAAAACGGTCGTGGTCGAAGCGCGGTGCGCCGGCGCAAACGGTGCCCAAGCGAGGATTGACGGCCAGGAAGGTTTTGCTGTGTGTTTGGTGGGATTGGCAGGGAATTATCTACTATGAGCTGCTCCTCTACGGCCAAACCCTTAACTCGGAACTATAATGTCAACAATTGAACCGTCTGAAGGCAGCAATCGCCCAGCTTTGGCCAATAGGAGAGGCATTGTGTTCCACCAGGACAACGCCAGGCCACACACATCGATAGTGACTCGCCAGAAGTTCCGGGAGCTTGGTTGGGAGGTTCTTATGCATCCACCTTATAGTCCGGACCTGGCACCGAGTGATTACCATCTGTTCCTGTCCATGGCGAACACGTTTGCTGGTGAAAAATTCGCGTCAGGAGAGGCTTGTGAAAATCGACTGTCTCAATTTTTTGCCAATAGGGACAAGGGCTTCTATGAGAGAGGCATCATGATATTACCTTCCAAATGGCAACACGTTATCGAACAAAACGGCGCATATGTGACCTAAATCGGATCATTCTAACTATGGTAAGTCAAGCCTTCAATGTCATGCAAAAATAATGGATTACTTTTTACTACACCATATATTTCTTTTTGAAACAATACAGACAATATTTGTACAAACACAAAAGGAAAAGGAAGTCAACAAAATCAAGCGAGAACACCATCAAACGTGGAGGATAAGAACTATTTCATTGATAATTTAATTAACAGTCAAATAATTTTCCTCATTAACTAGTATTTGAAGAAATAAGCAGACACAAAAATCTTCCTCACATGTACATAAAAATCACTTTTGTAGTATAATTTTACAATCAGAAGTTCGCGACATCTATTGAAAGTAAATTGCATTAACGATTAAATAAACTTCCCAATTTGGAAAACTGTAGATCTAGCTATAACTTTATTGAAAAAGCACACATTTAAGCTAAACCGTGTATAATTTACACCACCTGCGATTTGGTTTGTCCAGAATACATTGACCATTTCCAGGAGGAAAGTCGGGGGATAGATTTTGTATAGGAAACCAAGCCTTTGAACACGAGTTACATCGTAATTTTATAGCTAAAACTGTGAAGATGATAGATAGAAAAAAACAGCGAGATTTTTACCCCTTTTTTTTAAAAAAAAAAAAAAAATCTTTCCTGCGCGTTTATTTACAGCGCCAGTGATGAAAAGCACCGATTAGTCAACAAACAATGTATCTAACAAGAATAAGAAGAGCTTTGTGGATGCATTGTTCCAGTAAATCGCGGAGAAAGGAATCGCGGAACCCGTAGGTCTTGTGTTCTTTTCATAATGACTGAAAAAGCATGCAGAGTGCGAAAAAAAAAAATGCCAAATTGTGTTGTGTATGGTAGAAGTTTCGAAAAATAACGGACAATTTACGATTGGAATGTAATGGCATATATAACCAGAAGATTATACAATCCTGAAGGCGTAATACCTCAATTGCAATTAAGCGGAAAACCACTTGCACAAAACTGTATAGACCGTACTAAAAAACTTCGTATAGCGTTATATCCCGAATCTGTCCTGGCCTGGCCGGATGGTTTTAGTTTGCAATGTTGGACGTTGTGTTGTCAATGTAACAACAAGCATAACCGCTTTGTTTGTCTCCAGTGACCAGAATCCGATGCTTCGTTATTTCAATAACTCATCGCAATCCTGGAAAAAAACATATACAAAAATCCCAGCAGGCGACCATTCTGACGGAGGTTTTTTCCATGGGTTTTCTTCAGTTACACCAGGCAAATGCTGCGATGATACCTAGCCTTCCACAATCCTCTCCCCTAGCTTTAGGTACCTAGCCTTCCACAGACCCTAGCCGGGCCTGAACCTCAGGTGCCTAAATTCATCTTTACAATACGAAAGGTCACTAGAGTAGTTTTGAAATGTACGTAAATAACATTATTGTGATTTTATTTCACTTAATTTTCTAGAATTGCTGAATTGAATTGAATTTTCTAGAATTGAAAAATTAGTGTTGTCGTAAGACTACTTCAAGCTTTCTATGGACTAGAATGCCCCAAATATCATCGCCAGTGAAATAAAAGGACTGAATTCATTAAAAAAAAACACTGGCGTAACAGGCCTATAGGCCCTGAGCCTGCCCCAACGCCATCTGTCCGTGTTTGGTGAAACTACGTCCACCTGAGTAATGTCTGTGTGGTCAGCACTGCGCGTACCTAACCACGAACAGCTGGTGGTTGACTATCCTTAACAAAGTGGTGGTTAACCTTTTACTGACTAGGATCAGTCGAATCAGCTCTCCACGTATGGTTGACTAACCTTTTACCAAGTGAAATCGGTTTATTTAACCCTCCACATAAGCTGGTTAACGTTTTACTATGATTGACTGACTTAATCTTCCACATTGGTTAACTAACCTTATATCAAATATAATCGGTTGATTTAACCCTTGTTTTTTTTTTTTTAAGTATCGTCGGCTAATTTCAATCCTCCAGGTAAGATGTGAGCTAGCAAGGTTAAATATACGTGCCCACCAATTTCTGCATTGTTAGGTACAAATAAATCAAATATTACAATTTTTGATCTCGTAGGGATCTAGTAACTAGACAATATATATTATATCGAGCAGTAAATGATTAAGAATAATGTTTCTAGATAAAATATTGGATATAATAGACAATATGAGGTCAAAAATATTCTTGTGACTTAAAAAAAAATCTAAGACTCATAGTTAGTAGGACTCATCACTACTAGATGGCTCTAAACTCAAAATTTGAAAGTAGTGTTAATATCTTCATTATTTTCAAAATTCAAAATAATAAATCAACGTAGTATTTTATGAAACATTGTAAGAAACGAAATTTTATTGTTATCTTAAAAGTATATTGTTAATCGAAACATCAACCAAATAAAAACTAATTCGCCTGGCGTGTTGAGACGCTGTGAAGAAAGTGTATAAGATTTTCACGTTTCTAGGTGTTAGAATCACTTGCATCACTGACACGGAACAAAATTACTTTCAATATCTTTGATGGCTGACAAGTGTAATACAATTTACTAAACATACAGTGTTGTCAGGGGGAAGGAAATTTTGTTGCATCATTTCGGCACATTAAAAAAAAAAATCCATTAATTTTTTTTAAAAAAACTTAGAATCTGGACATTTTTTTTTACAAAAACGGAATTTTTTTCAATATTTTGAGGGAAATATTGCGATGGGAACCTGACAAAACTATCAACAGACCTTAAAAAAATAATCGAAAATTAAAATAATGTGAATATGAATTAATAATCTAGAAATTTTTCACAGTATTCTTGATTTGAATAATTTTTGGAATTCCAAGTCTCGGATTTTTCGTCAGAAATGTTACTGAAAATTTTCAAGTTTCGGATAATTTTTTTTTACAGTGTATCACACAATTTTTTTTTTCATTGTGATGAATATAAGTTGAAAAATACACAAAATAATTTGGTCAAAATTATTCCAACTTATTCAGACACTAAATATTTATGTTTAAAAAAAAAAGGGGAAATTGATATCTTACTTCTGCTTGATTTGTGAAGAATATAAAAAAAAATCCCGATTAAAATTTTCCACCAATAAATGAAACATCAAGAAATTTATCACATACACATGAATCTGATCAGAGCAATTGGTAACTTAAGTAGTAAAACATCCGGTCCAGCAATTACGCGAGCGTGGTTCGATTCCCTGCTAGATCAGCGACGAATTTTTCCATTTTTGTGCACAAAAATGCACCTTTTTTGTGAGCACAGTAACAGAATTTTCTGTGCTTGGTGGTGGTTGTGGCGGGGAAATGTCTAGAGGACATTAATAAATCGCTACAGTTATAGCGTGCCTATCCCCACTACGTAATAGCTATCATTTGTGTTATCGTCGTCACACCACCAAAATTACACTTCTGAAACGTACCGGTAGTTATTTAATATCAGGTTTTCGGGGTAGTTATTGAAGGAAGATGCGATTGTTAATTATTGTTCTCTCTTCAATTTAATTCTGACCTGCCGCGGAATATTTTCCCGGAATTTCAACTTTTAAGACCAAAGAGAAATGCATTCTTAATTTCCGACAGTTGCGGATT
Source organism: Lepisma saccharinum (assembly GCA_022664845.1). Lineage (NCBI taxonomy): Eukaryota > Metazoa > Arthropoda > Insecta > Zygentoma > Lepismatidae > Lepisma > Lepisma saccharinum. The sequence goes on from JAGDQP010067194.1 coordinate 10,071, forward strand.
GTTACTGGGGGGGGGGGGGTACTTAACGGGTTAATTGCAAATTTTCATTTTCTCCTTCCTGACGAAGTATTTGCAAATTCTGATATACGTTTTTTTCTCCGCCTACCCGTGCGAATTTCACCTTTCTACCCAATTTTGATACCCGGTGGCTGGGGATGTTATTGAGGAACATAACACGGTATGTTTTATTTTTCGCAACCTGCCTACGAATCTTTATGCGGAATTCAAGCTTTCTAGCCCAGCATAAAAGGTTTCAAAAAACCCGCTGGAAGTAGAGACAGACAGACAGACAGAAGCGTCTCAGGATTTATAGACCTATATTTGTAAATATGGCTTGTGCTTTCCAGGGACTTGTACGTACCAAGAACGTAGACCTATTTTTGAAACATATCAAAACTTCTCCCTTATTTGACAAGTAGAAAAAAAAAATGTTTTAATGCGATCAAAATGTTATAAGGTAAAAAGTAACCCCTTCTACTGTACTGCTTCTAAAGTACGGTATAGTAAGGAATGGAACTAAAGACTTACTGAAATAAATTAACTGCCGTACGTACATAGCTGGTCGTTGTGTACATAGGCTAAGTTGATACTGAATGCGTAAGCCCAGTAAGGGAGACTCTATCCCGACCTTCTTCATCTTCATCATCCTCATATCATGAGTGTCAGGGATTCCACCAGGATTTTCAGTTTGGTGGGTGGTAATGTAACAATTGGAAGGGTTTAAGTGGAGTTTTGCACGGTTTTTATCAATTTTTTTACCGTAAAAATTTTAACGTTGAGGGGGGGGGGAGATGTTATTGAGAATTTGGGCTGGTGACACCCCACAGGGAAGGTTGGGGGTTCTGGCGGAATCACTGATGGATTTATATACAGTTTATAAAATCCAGTTTTTGTTTCCAAAATGTTGGGGACAAATTTTGGAGATCATTCAATCAACATATATATATATATATATATATTTATGTTTCTATTTTTCCTTGAAAAACCCTTTAAACATTTTTGGCCATAAAGATTGTGCAAAGTAGTACAATGATTTTCCACGTTCACTATCTATATGAGCACAACCTATTTTGGGGGAAACATTGCTGTTAGTCTTTTTTTTTTTTTTTTT
>JAGDQP010067196.1:0-11180 GCA_022664845.1 Lepisma saccharinum
ACATTCTGTTCCTCTCAAAAGAGAAACTACGCAAATAAGACAGTTTATTAGAAAATTTAACTTGATTTAGAGAAATGTATGACAGAAGGATATGTAAGCAACCTCCCCATTTCCCCTCGAAACGTTCTTTGTTAAAGGCACTGCTTGTCACACAGCACAAAACACTTACGTTGTGAACAGGAACAGGAATTATTTCATAGTGACCAACCCAAAGAAAAATCAGTGTATTTTATAAAGTAGACTGAAGAGGAAATACGTGACAAATAATAAGTGTTTTTTTTATAAATACAAATTTTCAGGGTTGACTTAGCGATAATGGTTCATAGACTAATAGAAGCAAAGCTTGGGAATTCTGTAAAGAGAAGACCTTAAGAATTTCGAAGAAGTTACTGAAAATTCAAAATCGTGTATAGACTATGAAAGCAAAAGATGACAGGAACACTAAACCGTAGTATACATGCAACTTATATTATACATTGGGTATCCACATACATACCAAATCTTAATCAGGCAGAAATAATGTGACAACAGCTGGTAATGTTATCTTCCCTACTTAAACGCAACAAAATTTCCATAATCATTGAAGAGCATAAAGAAACGGAGATAGGCTAGACACCAAAAAAATTATTATATTTTGATCTATTGTGAAACTTAGAGCAAAGATGTTACACGGCTGATTTATTATGATGTTACGCATATTGTCTACACGCATTACTCATGTGATAACACTTCAACACTTTGTTACATATTTTTTGTATTGTCTCTTCTTTAAGAGAAAATAAAGAGAATTTCAAGAATAAATAATTCAGAAATGATAGAAGTTGAATGTATAATTTTGAAAGTTTTTGGTTTAACCAAGATATATTCGACAGCATGGAGACAAGTTTCTACTTCATCTGCCATAACGTTGTTTATTACCTGGGATTCACATCACTCTGCCTAACGAGATCTCTGGCAATGTAACCCAATACCAACGAAAATACGTTCTTCAAGTTTCAAGCTTAAATAGAAGTCTTTACACTTCATCGAGTTTGCCTATTTACATGAATAAGGAAAAGCAATTTGCCGAATCACTACTTATTCATACAAGAAGCAGTCTTAAAAGATCTTAACACTTGGGATCTATTCGAGAAGCAGGCACATTTACATTCTGCATCTAATATTACATATCAGAGACCTTGGCATGTAAATACGTACATATATTTGGTACTTTTCACTATGTACAACTTCTTGCATAGTACGTATGTGATGGTAAAAGAAAAAAAAAATGATGATCACCTACACAATTACATGCAGACATTCACGTGAAGTCCACACAAAGCAATATACATGCTGACAATATTTAAGCACATAAAAGGACCAAGGCATCACAAAATTATTTTGAATATTACTAACAAAATGGTTATACTACTTATTTAGTAGTACAAGAATAACCAACTAAAAACCAGCTGAATTACTACTAAAAAAACCAACTAATTTAGTACTAAAAGCAACGAATTTACTGGACAACGACTCAATATTAATTTGTTTTGAACGTAATGTCTACCGCAGTCTACGTGAAGACTATACATGCACACGCCAACACATGATAGCCCACATACGAACGAATAGATCTATATAGATCATTTAAGCATGGAACCTCGACGTATCAAACTCTCTCAGCTAAAAAATGATCCAGGGTTCAATTATTTCAACGACTCCGAGGTAGTTAAGGTACTCTAGTATATAAGAGAGGGGGGAGGGGGGGAATGCTCACTACTTTTTAATTAAAGAGTCCCGGTTAGACCTAGTGATATGAATTATTGTAAGTCAGTACTTAGCATCATGCCAGCTTAAACAGGACATTACATAAATTCGTAGCACGAGTAGTTCCGACTTTTGATACAGCAAATCATTTAGGAGGAAAATTAACATTCTGAATATAACAAAAATTAAAGAAAAATGATTATTTTTATGAGGTATCTCAGAGAATCTTATCGACAATACGTATCATCATAAAGAAACCTTAATTTTATTATTACTCTGCAAATTGCTGCTGAAGAAAGATGTATTCTAAACAAAATGTATTTCTCTAAACACGAACATACTTTCCTGAATGACTCTGAAGGCATTTGTTTTTAATGAAATATAAAAGTCCAACAGACTTTTATAACTACACGTTGTAACGCCTAAATCACAAATATACGAACTTTATTTATGACCGAATTTCGAAGGATACAAGATGTTTTCTATGACACACTGATTTAGTATACAAAAACTACATCCAAAGATCTACCAGTCTCAAACTAAAATCCTAAATGCTTCAGATCTGAATGAAAGATTTCGTCCAGTTAAATCAACTACGCTGTTCCCATATTTACGACGACTTACAAACACAACTTACAATGCATATGCAACACGGGAAACAGTGAAATATTATGTACGATACGACAAACTGGGTTACATAAACAATATTTAATACCAAGCGAATAAACACGGGACAAAACATGGGAAACAAAGCAAATAGCAACTGCGTGGGTAAAATAAGTTATATTACATTACCATAGGACTTACTCATGCAATAACGAAAAATTTTAGTCACTTCCATAGCATGTCAAGACATTTAGACATAACAACATAAATTCATTTTATTTTTTTATTAAAACTACCTAACATCATATAATATGGACAGGACGTACAAAGAATTGCATAATAACGTGGGTTAGTACATTCAACAGACAGGTAATACTTACACAACTACAGATTATATTCTTATTAAACGAAGTCTAACTCACAGCGTCAGTAAAGCGAACTTAAATTTAATTATGACCTGATATATAAAAATCCCTAACTAGGCATTTCTTTCCTACTAAAATAAATTGACCAAGTTGTTGAAACAACTAACAGATTCATGTCTAAAGATATAAATTTTAATCTGGTACGATAAAAACCACAGGGAGGATTTAAAAAAGAAAGCTACGAAGATCGTGTAAAAATGCATCCCACTATAGATAACCTTATGCTTACGGTATCTTACAAAGAAACCAGAGATTTTCCTGATTGCTACGGAAGTTTTACAACATTCTACACAACACTACAAAACAGGAAACTCGACAGTCTAACACAACATTATTATTAAATTAATTTGTATAGATAACTTATGGTTTAGTTACTACCAGATAAGATTTGATTCTTTTTCGATTTAGTGGAGAAATAAATCGATTTTTGACCACTACTCTAAGGCACTACGAGCTTTAGTATCTCTATAATTCAACTTTTTCTATTTCTCCAAAGAATACTATAATTCAAGTGTTCATTACGAACAGTGTTAGTTAGTTTTTCTTTGCATAGACGTTTAGGTGATGGACGACAAAACTAAACCGCTTGTGCATATGTTATAAAATAAAATCAAGACCAGCTACATTTTCAACCATATTCCATGCCTTATAACAAAACGTAAAACAGAAAAAAAAAAGAAAGAAAACCAGTGCCACTGAGGAATCACTGCATTGCTGCACCAGCAAACACATTCATCCAAGGTTCTGTACTTAATATAGATCTACCAAATTTGAAGAGACGGTGAATCAGAAGTTTAAAATACGAATAAAACAGAACGAATATAAAGAGAAATATAAGAACGCTCATTATGTACTTTCAATAACACACTCACATCAGATCTACTTGAAGCTGCAGTTAAATATTCCCTCTCTCATACTGTAAAAGCACTCACTGAATGAAGTTGATCGAGTTAACACGGCCTTACCTTTTAGATAGGACTGTGTTCGGCCAGGGGAGAATGCATAGCTCTCCAATACAGAAGCGGAAGGGGCTACTACAAGATAATCTAACACGTTTTCTGATGGAGTAAGCGAATAACCTACCTTTTGTGCACATTTTCTCAATATGTAACTCGCTAAATCGAATCTCAAAATAACCAAACACAATAACACTTGAAATAAAAACACTAGCGAAAGTGAAATAATGTTGAAGAAAAGAAGAATGCAGTCATAGTAAGAACGAAAATTTGGCATTGACAGATAACATTTACATAAATAAATCAATCAACAGTAAAAACGAATTCATTCAGAATCGAAAACTATAATGAAACGCATATTCTGAACTTCATTCAGTAAGGCCATAATATAGATAGATGGAACATATTCTTCCATAAGTTATGTTCAGAGAATAAAATTTTGAAGATTTTAGTAAGCTCAGCTTCAGTTTCTTCATGCAAGCACACACATACCAGGAAACATTCTTCCATGTTCAGCGTTTCGTCATGATAACTAACTTACACACTAACAGGGGGAAAAAAAAATTTACAAGAACATAGGATTATATCATACAACAATGGCTAAATGTAAATAAAGCAGTGGTAGAAACTTACTTAAACCACAAACAAAATGGAAACGAAAAAAAGGCAATTCAGCAGAACAACGCTATTCCTAAAAACGTTTACCTCGAACACATTTTCTATCCGTGAAGAAAACGTGCAGAAGTGTTTAGATAAAGAACAAGGCACTACTGTAGACTAATTCTAAATAAATTTGCATTAAACTCTATTATTAGTCAATTACTAAATTGACAAGTGCTTACGAAGTTTTGAAAGACACCATTATGATTGCCTTAATTTTAGATTATTATTATTACATACAATCAACATTTACATATCATCGACTTTCAACATACATACTCTCTCTCACACACATACTCGGAACTCACAAATTCTTCTCTGACAAGAAACGACAAGGAAGCCATACTTGTACGCACCCAAATTTTCTTAATCTAATCAAAATTATAAACTGTTACTTAATTCAAATATGTGAAAGATACCATTTTTAGTACAAAGTGCAAGTTCTACATGTAATATACTGGTTCACAACATTACGCGTACTGAGAGGTCAATTCCAATGACCAATTCTTACAATAGATCTTAATCAAAAAGGCAACACAGAATTTGGAGGTAATATCAAGAAAGGAAATGTTCTCCCCATTCTAGATGCATTAAAAAATGGAGTAAGGAATATTCTCATTGCAGTTCCAATCATTAGTTGCAAACACGAGCAATACTTCATTGCAAACAAATACTTGATATAAATTTCAATGTGTATTTATTTTGTGATAGGTTAATATTTGGTTTTCTTAAATTTATTTAATATCAAATTCATTAACTATCTTGCTTATATTTATAATAAAGTTGTTGGAATACAATTTACAGTCAGTTTAATTCAATTTGATACAGGTAAGTTGCATTTCATTCAATTTATTAAACAATTATCTGCATCATATTGGGATTATCTTAGTACTATGAGCATTAATGGTTTTCAGAACTCTGGTACTACTTTGACGAATTAATCAATGAGTTACTATTTTAAATTAGATGCAAGAAAAGACAGACAAATTAGTAAAGAACGCAGAAAATGTAAGCTTAGAAGTAAATAAAACTACAAGTATAAATGTAAATAAAAAAGACAAAATAGGGAAGGGAAAAATAGAAGATATAGACAAATTTAACAACCTGCGAAGTATAATAGACCGAAATGAAGGAACACAACAAGATATTAAATAGACTATGTGAGGATGAAAATTTGAAAACGATGAAGGTCACTGTTAGTAATACACTGGTGTCTACGAAGAATACTAAATATAAGATGTATGTTACTATTACGAATAAAGAACTGCAGAACAGCGAAGGAACCGATAAGAACAGCAATCAAAAGAAGAAATGGAGGTAGATAATATATACCGAAAGGAAATAGCAACAAGGTATTACCAAGCCAAGAATATAAAAAAGCAGAAAGTATATATAAAAAAAGGTCAATTTAATACATGTTTTCCACAAAAGTACATACAAAAAGAAGACAACCAAGACCGAAGGAAGTACCCTGAAAGATCCACATACGATAAAGAAGATCTGGATTTAACTTAAAGTGAATGCATAGAACCGTGTGGCATAGAAACATGCGTTAGATGTCCCACGGTCTGCACAGAAACAAGAGAACTGATGACAAGTAACAAAACACTGTATTACGCACGGAAGGCTGGTATAACAAATAAAACTAATTAATTTAGGAGAGTCTGATTTAAAAGTAACTACTTTAAAATATGAATGCGCTCAACAGAAGACACAGTATCACTATGATGTTTCACCCGAGTTCTACTCCTGCGTTGAATAAATTATTCTATATAAATTCCTTAAATAAACGAAACTATTATTTTTTATACAGTGGACAAGGAAGAAAATCACAGTACTGTTACTAAATACAAACAATCTTGGAATATAGTTCAAATGCTACAATAATTAAAAGACATCATATTTCATGAAGTCATGAGATAGTTTGTTAATATATATATTAACATGAATACAACACCTAAATAACAAGATCTATTAAAAGACCCCACACTATACATTACGTATACTGCTACTATACATGAGTAATACTTTGCATAGATATTATCTAAAAAAGCATCACAAAGATACTGAAAATGTGTAGTTGGAAATTAAGCGAAAGGTGCCACTTTTTACTGCTTATGAATCAAATTACGTTGTATGAATACACAAGCGTCATCTTGCTGTCGTGTAACATATAACTATTACAATAAAACAGTCTCACACTGGTTAATTTACGATGTTCACTGATTCTAAAGAAGAGTCCTATTAAATAAAGGGGGAGGGGGGGATAGGAGTATATTAAAGAACAATTTAACTTACATTAAGAGAGTAGGTCCTATTTGCGTGTTAGTAAAGTCTACTAGTAACGATTAAAACACTAATAAATTCCGAATTTAGTTCTATTTCAATCTAAGGACATCCACAGGAATATTAGACACGTAAAAACGAAAACAGTGCAGAAGAAAGTAAATATGTACAAAAGAATAGGTATAGATAACGTGGTAATCTGAGTATAATAAAAGCTATGAAAAACTAACGAATTCAAATTCTATTGAAAATTTCATGATTTAGAATTGGAAAGGAGGTCTTTTGCGGTGTAAAAAAAAAAGCATGAAAAGGTATTGATAATTAATTACTTATGTGCATGTACACCACGAACACTACTGGATCACATAATTTAACACAAATAAGAAATAATTCACTAGAAAGAATTTACCAAAATAATAAATTCACTTTGAAGGTTCAGAATAGAGGAATGTACTACAACTTTATAGTAAGATATAGATCACACAGAAGTTTATCTTTATTTCTCTTGCACAATTCCTGCTCGAAAGAACGTCAAACGATGCAAATTTGCTAAGATGTGGATAAAGTTTTCTGAACTAACTTAAAGAACGAAACGACCGTCCAATTTATGGTATCTATGTATTTTAAACACAACATATTTGTTATAGCAGAATTTTACTTGTTAATTTTGTATGCAATTAAAATAAGACCTCGAGGTGGCTGAGAGGTTCAGGGCAGGTTCCATCCTGAAAAGATCACCAGCGCGTTTAATAACAATTCAATAATAATAATAATATACATATATACTGTACTATTTCATTCAGTTAGCATAATAAACAGAAATCAGAATATAGTTATATTATTGCTGCCACATTACTTAAAAAACAAAACAAAAAAGCTATCTATCTGGACTGAAAAAGTGTCACATTTTAAATATACCTTCGAAGAGTTGGATATTCAAATAATATGAGCACTTCACGAGCTGCAATAATCGCGAGTTTTCTGTATGCTACTATTAATGCTGTAGGGAGATTTCGAAATTATCTTCGAACCAATAGTCACAACGGCATTACCATGAAAACGATGACATTACAGTATCTATATTTATCAAATAAAAATCCAAGAAATAATAAATATTAATCGTGTCTATATTACTATGTATGCTTTCTTTGTAACCCATCCTCGATCGTGCAAACAGATCTCAAATAAGATAATACTTCACAATATGAAAACTATCACAATTACAGATAAAAATACACACTATGAAAAAAAACAAAACAATATATTATCTGGAATGTATAATAAACAGGTTCGTAGCCAGCACAGTTAAGGACAAATTATTCCAGTTGTGCCAGGAACTACAAAATAATATCACCAAAGAATTCACAAATGGATAATGGGTAAGTCACTCTTGCATTCTATTAAGAAATAAAATTCTAAAATTAACTGAGATCTACATCAGATTATACATCTCAGAATATTGGAAATAACTCACAAGGCTATCAATCTTATACCTTAAAAGTTAGGCAAATACATGGATGCCTTATTACTTGCTGTAGTCAGATATAATACGAAAGACAGAGTGAATGGAGCTCTGATGTTTGCCATAATTAGGGAGAAGTTAAAACAAAATTCACAATTTGATTTCCGGAATTTTGTGTTTTAGTTCAGACAGAAAAACAAAAATCTTTTCTTGAAGCAAGATAATAAATAAAGCGCTCGCTGTTTTCGACTCATTTTCAATAGTAAAATTTATTAATTACAAAGAACACTTGACGTAATTGAAAATGCATCTGAAAAGAATGAAACTTTTATGACATTTGTTTTCACTCATTTTTTACGTTCCATTTAACTCGTTTATTTGATAATGCAATTTAAGTGTCAGGTGACTTTACGTTGCTCTCAATGAGAGCTTGAGCTTTTTGGTATCAAATGTATTAACTAAAACAAAACCAGAAAAATTAGTTTTTAATTAAGTTATATTTACAATTTTAAAGTTTTTATTTCTTTTTCTTTTTTTTTTTAAACAGAACAAGCCCTACTAATAAATTACTGATTTTGCTCTACGGTATTTAAGTTGAGGTAATAATTTTTGTCTTTGTATATGTCTTAATATTATTATTTCAGTTGATGTATTTGTTCATTTTTAAGTTTTCTTTTGTATCGATTGTTTTACTTTTACTGTCCAACAGCCCAGCGTAAAATATGGCCATTCTGCTCTTTCTGGGTTCTTGTTAACAGATAAATAAATAGTAAAAGTGAGCTTGGTCAGGACCACTCTCAAAATCCTTCTTTATTGGAAAATAAAGCAGCATTTTCTCTACCCGATTTCTGTAGCTGCGCTACAAAGTAATATCTTTATAAACATTTCATCAACATACTTTTTGTAAAAGCTGAAGTTATTTTTTTCTTAATTTTACAAACTTTTAACTGATGTAAGGACAGTAATACAGTAATAGCCGATGTAGTACAGTATACAATTTTATGACACCTCGCGAACATGTAGAATAACATATATGTACCTGGAGATATATATATCTTTACATATTTTGCACCCAATGAACGCTCAGCTATATTTGAAGTTAATACTATATGTACACAAAATGCACGTAGCATACATCATAAAGATCAAGACAGCTGTATACGAAAAATTATTCAAAATCAAACAGAACTGTTGATGATAGCTACCAATGTCCAGGTCCCACAGGTACTGCTATTATTGGAATAATTTAACCTGTTAAGAGAAAGAGAATGAAGATAATTAACAAACATAAAGGCAAGCAGTATTGCAGAAATGAATGTAAATTACTCCAAATTCTTCACAACATTGGTATCAAGGCTTTGCGGAAGCTTGAACCCCTTGTAATGAGAATTCCTGAGATGACTTCGATAGTCGTGTGGAGTAGGGCGCTGGGCAGTGAAATGCTCGTCCGATCTGGCGGAATTTCCTTCTAGCCATATACCCTAGTCTTTTTTATCGTTATTTAGTTTGTTTTCGTACTCACGATCACTATGTGAAGTGATGTGGAATTATTTCTTCTGCAATAAGCACACAAATTTCTTCCTTTTCCGATGTTCCTCAGCGACGACAGGGCCAGATAGGGCATCTGTTATTAAACCCGATCACGCCTTGTACAAACTTTAGCGAGGGAAAAAGTTTATGTAGTGTTTTATCCTTTTATTTCATTCTATTTCTGTATTCTATGCTTTATTTATAAAGCCTTTTAGTTTCTTTCGTTTGGGATTAGTCTCTTTACCCCAGCAGAAAAATTTCAGTAACATAAGAACTATGTTTTCTCACCCTTCCCCGGATTCGTGGGAGAGGGTTCTTGTACACTGCTCTGTAATAGTTCGATAGATGATCGATAGGCCTTCTCGTAACATAACAACTAAGTAAACAAGGCTGTAAATACGTTGAAAACAACAAGTAAACGTCGGGTGATATAGTTCCTCTTCATAGTTCAATCATCCAGGCTTGGTAATGGACAGAAATGTCTTCGCTGCGTGATCAAATATGCCAATGACCGAAAATAAAGGTGGGTGGTGAATTTCTGTATACCGGCATGTGTCTGCCTAGTGTACCAGAGGCTAGGAAGTTTTGCTGAAAATTACTTCGTAGTGAAGCTGCTCTGGAACTTTCCTCTTTTTTCAAATCTTATTCGTATTTTGGTTTGAAATTAACCAGAGTACTGCCAAATTCTGTAAAGTACTCGGAAATTACCAGTGTTTAAAGTGAGCCGGACGGACCGGAATGGTGTTACGGTAAGAAATATACAACCGAAACGGTGCTCCTGTAAGAATAAATAATTTTTGATCTGAAATTAAATATAGCGTAACCACGCGTCACGTTGAACTGCGACAATTAAAGGCAGATTAAGTATAGTTCTCCTATTTCCGTGTGAAAATAGTTTGCTGAAAAATAAGTTACCTACAGGTTTTATGGAAAACCTTACCTTAATGTGCGACACTTGGGAAGAAAAGAAAAACATAATGTAGCAATCTATCCCTTCTTTAAGCTCGCAGATTAATAGCAAGATTAGGGTTACCAACTGGAAATTGTCAAATGCAGAAAAACACACACACACACACACAAAAAAAACGGACTTTTGTGCGACATAACAAATTTGCAGCGATGAACATTTTTTCTAGGCACAATCACGCGCATTATGTATCTTTCTATCTAGTGGTGAAAGTTTTGGTGAGGTTAAAGACAAAAATATTACTTACTGATATGCTAGTTCTAACCAATTTTTTGCACTTTTCGCAATTTCGCGAACGAAGACAAAAATTTTCGAGTGCGATGTATCGATAGTACCACCAACCACACACGTTAGTACTAAATAAATGTGACAAGTTACCGCTCGTGACCATAACGTTTACCGTAAATAACACAAATAGGTTAAGTTGCGATTTCTGATAGAAATTTACCATTCTCCGAGAAAAAAAGTTACGTTTTTTTACATTAATCTGCCCTCACATCATACAGTCTGAAATCAGTTTCGAAGTGACTATAGAAATATTA
>JAGDQP010067200.1:0-11180 GCA_022664845.1 Lepisma saccharinum
TAGGAATGATTTCAGAAAGCCTTTGTCTGAATATAGTTTATTCTGATCTGTTTTTCCTTTGTTTCTAGAACCGACAGAATCATTTTTCTGTATTGAACTAATTTTATGGACGATAAATATAATGTCGGTTTCTGACTATTTTATGTATTAAAATAATTTCAGAGGCTATTATTAGTTTCCGAGGAGACTAATGCTTTGTTTCTGAGATATGGTGGGGTGTATAAAATTTTAGAAAATAATAATAATGGATTATTCTCAGAATACGTAAGTCATTAATAACATGAAAATTACCTAAAGGGAAATTAATTCACTTAACCAAAGTGCAGTGTAGAGTATATATTCTGGGACTAATTATAGTCTACGATCCTTTTCTATAATATGTCCACAGGCTTATGGGGGGGTGGGGGCGAACTTCGTGCGAACAATATCCATTGATGTATCTGCAGACTCAATCGGAAAACTTTCTTTTTTTGTTCATTTCCTCTTACAAAGTTGTTGTTTACTTCCTCAGAATCTGCGTGAGTTGTGAAGATCAAGCATGAAATAAATGCTACAACGTTGCTGCATCTGCGGTTTCCGCGTACTGTGACAGACTGCAACTGTATTCTCGTTGTTTCTAAGGTGCGCGAAACTTGGCAACAATAGTCCAAGACAAGACACATTTCCACCGCTCCATATGTTGCTTACCCTCTCACAGAATCAAGGACAAAAAAAATTGTCCCTCTCATTGGCTACCCTGTCGCAGTTCTCTTTAGTTCTTGAAGGTCACCCCCATACGCCCTTGGACAAGGTATAGTAAAATGAAACTGCCATGCAAAGTTTGATGGTGATTGATCCAACGGTGTGAAAGAATATTTCATTGGCTCCAGGGACTCTCAATTCGGGATTGCCAAAGGGATCCGGATATCAGATATCCGGATCCTGGTTTCGGATCTGCGGACCCGTATCTGAGTTTCGGACATTCGGATATCCGGATCCCTTTGGTCATTCCTACTCTCAACGCGCGGATATTTTTCTCAAACCTCCGATTTTGAGGAAAAAATTAATATCCTATTAGAATATGAGTTTTCCCCCGTGAATGATAGGCAACCATGCACAGCGCTTAGATTTGCTGGGCTGTGGACGTAGCAGGCGTTCATTGTGGTAAAACAAGTGACAAATTATAACACAAAATAGGATAAAATAAGGTAATTTGGCAGCGTACGAAATTTTGCGGTATTTGACAAGCTTGTTTTAAAGAACCATAGTACTGTAATTTTCCACATTTGACACAACACATAAAATGATCGATTTAAGATATGCTACATGTCGAGATCTCCCTCGACGAGATCGATGCACTGTGAAACAAAGTATTACGTTCTCTATAAAATAATGCAACATTACTTTACTTTACTCTATTGTTAATCATTGGAGAATTTTGGCGTTCACTTGTTCATGAATTAAACTCATGCAGACGCAATGATGATGTGTTGCGAAAATTTTTGGCATTTTAAAAATTTTGTCAAGATGATGATTAAATTGGACCCATAATGTTTCATCTCTGTCCGATAAAATTTATTTCACATTACTAGAAGAATTAGACGATGCATTGTTGCTGTGTAGATTGAGTATTGTGGCGAAAATTGTAGGAAATATTTGAATTTTCGATCATGGAAGAGATTTCTTTGACTGCTCTAATGCAATATGGCTTAAACTAAATGATTACACCCACCCTTTGCAATGATTCCAGGAGACGGCAGATCAGAAATTTTGACTTCGAGGAGGTGGGCGTGATTATATGGCAGTTCCTTTAACCGTGAACGAGTTCGTGTTTCTAACTTCTGTATAATTCCGCTGTGCCTTGAAAGCAGAGCGGGAACAAAATTAGTGAAGATGTTATCCTCAATTATCAATCAATGCTATAAAGGAGCGAGTGTGTCAGAAGAATTTTCGACCATGGAAGAGATTCTTTGACTGCTCTAATGCAATAATAATTCATCGTAAATTTACTGTAGTTGTTGTTTTGAAGAAGAATGTTGTACAGGAAGAGGAGGAAAAGATGTTTAATGAATTACGTAACATTCGAAAACAAAGTTTCTAAAGTAAAACAAAGCTACAAGTAATTAAAGCAGCTAGTATTGAGTTTAATGAATTGTGTATGCGAGCTAAGAACCTGTGTTGTCAGTCACTAACCACTGCCAACGTTTTGCAACACTATAGGGATGAATTTCTTCCGCCCACCGAAACAGCCACGACCAACTCCCTCACCACATTAGACCTGCTACTCATCTCAGAGATGATTGATTTATTGAATTATTAACGTCCTAAACGAGATTGTGAGGACGGGACCTACAGTTTTTTTGTAAAGTGGGATCCGAACATAGTTATAAAACCTCCACTAGAGACAGAACTGGTGCCACAGTCTACGTGGTTTCTAACTTCCAGCGCGGCGCAAGTTGGACATTCAATTGTTTGTTTATTTGGCAGAAAAGATCCAGCTGTTCGCTGCTTAGTATTGTATGTGCCACGCACGATCTTTTTATGAAGCGAGACAAATGAGAATTCGCATTAGAGTTCACAGTAGTTAAGTTCAGTATGTAAGATACAAACAATTCCTAATTAAATTGATCAATATAAGGTATAATTTAATATAAAAATCACTTATATAAAACGCTCTTGATAAATATGATTTATGTTCTGAAAGATTTTTTTGTTAAATAAAACAATATAATATTGATACTTAAAGCCACATAACTTCTTAAAAACATTAGAGATGGATTTAAAAATATTTTACATTAGGGATACATCGCAAGTGACATGAATATTACACACACAAATTGCTAACACTGTAATTATATACAACTAACGGTTTACTTGCATAACTTTATAAAGAAAATTATAAAATTGAAAATAGGGTAAGGGACATTATTTACATTAGTGGTTGGCAATTTTCACGTAAATATCACTGAAACAAGACGTATGTCATTAAAGGAAATGTGTGTAAAAATTATCTCTAGTTTTCGGGCAGCTTTAACTTGATACTTAAGTTCCACCAGCCATCGAAAGTGAAATTACATAGATCAACGAAAGAAAAAGATCTGGCTCCCCTGATTAGCTTAGAAGATGCCGGAAAAGTTATTGAGAATGAAAAAGAGTGTATTTAAATTTAGGATAAGTCTTAAAACTATTGAAAACTACATTGTTTATTCTAGCTTTTTAAATGTTCTGTTTTAACTTCGTATCATAAACAATACGGATAGTCATGCCTATTAAGTATATTATTATGTCCGACTATAGGTATATAGAATTCACGAGTTTTCCTATTACCGACCAGGGTGATCGATAAGAAGTGTTTATCTAGTTTTGTTATGTTAAATTTATGTATCTATTGTTCTTAATAGTGTAATCAAAGTGTTCCTGGTTCGATTCCCGGCGGGGACACAAGTGGTTCGGAACCCACGTTAAACTGTAGGTCATCTTCATTCGATGGAAGGCAATGGGAAATCACCATCGGTTCACCTAGCTCCGTGACCTTCAGGTCAAGGCCTGCTTTCGGGCAGAACACCCATCATCATCTTTGTGATTAATAATTTAACAAGTCTTTTCAACAGAACATTACTTACCGAGCCGCCGTAGCTCAGTGGTAGAGCGTTGGTGTAGCATGCAGGAGGTCATGGGTTCGATTCCAGCGATCGACCGTCCTGACAGGTTTTTCCAGTGTATTTGCTCAGGCACACCTGGCAAATGCAGGGATGGCACCTTCAACATATGCCCTGGCCGATACCTTCCCGAATTCTTTCCTCTCCTCTATCCCGGCCTGACCCTCAGGTGCCTAAAGCCATAAATAAAATTCAACACATTATGGGCTTAGAACTATTTAAATTTTAAACAGACAGATACAATTATATTTTTTTTTTCAACGCGAATATAACCACTTTACGTAAATCCAATAGGCCTAAATGAAAACGATCCAGTATTTCTGAATGTAAGAATATTTATTTTTATGTATATTTCTCTTTGGCATTGAGGAACAGTTTTATAACTATGGATCTAACACGATAAAATGCCTTCGCATCAAATAATTCTAATCAAAGATGTGTGTTTTCTTTTATATTTCTAGCAGACATGAACTGCACGAAAGAGCGTCTTACCTAATGAAATATTTTTCACGGAATAATATTAAATGATCATTTATTTGTGAAACTATACACCCTTTCTTATAGGCCCTATCAGTACAACCGTAAGCTGCACAGCTTTGACTATCAGTACAGCTTTGACTATAAATACAACTTTGGGCTACAAGTTGGGTATGATATATCTCCAAAATGAAGCGGAATCTCACCCATGATCAGTGTTTCCTATCTCAGCCTTGAGCCTCAGATGCCTATAGACCATAATTCAAATTCAGATACTGAGCATAGCAGAAGTCACACAACAAACTGCCAGTTTCTTTTCTCAGATATTTGCAATCACCGTTGTTTAAGCTTCCGGCCCACCGAGTGACCTAGGACAGACAGTTGGTAGAGTGTTGACGTAGCATTCGTAAGCTACTGGATTTTAATCCAGTAATTTCTATTGAGTCATAACAGACTAATGTGGGATCGACAAACTACGCCCTGACACATTTCAACATCTTCTCTACACTATGCTGAACTGAGCCAAAGATTGCAAAGAGAAGAGCCATACATACAATTGAAGTTTCTGACCAAATTGTTTACAGTTTTGAAAATGTGTAGATGCAGTACCGTAATTGAGGCAGAAGGCAATAGAAAATTCAATCACTTGGCATTTAAGAAAGTAAAAACTCAGTCCAGACATCGAAATGCCTTGTAGTCGTGGGTGAGGGAGTGCTCACAATCTCCTTTTTTAATCCTTTCGGTTAGTGTTGGAGTGGAATAGTTTTGACACCCGAAGGATTTTATGACATTCTTTGGTCAGAGATGAGATAGGTTTATTACAAGCCAAATGCAGAGTGTATGGTTGCAAGTTAGGGTGGGGACGGGGTTCAAGTGTGGAGGAAGAACTGGAACTTTATACATGATGGAAGATTTCATTTGGAAACCAATGACTGGAAACTTAAAATTGTACATTTTCTCCATTTTCATTGATTTTTTATCTAACATAAACGTTCTACACTATATAATCCACGAAAATATATTTCTAGTTACTATGAAGCTAACCAAGAAAGTTCTGTCGGATTTTCATGCGGTCGAACTGCACGCAATACCCACACCGTTCGTTCAGGAGTGATATTGATAAAGGTAACATGGTAGTGAGTGTTCCCTCTTGTAGCCGTCTGGGATTTACTTATGAATTTCAATTTGACCTTTTGGCATCTTTGGTTCATCGGCTGGTAGTGGTCGCCACAGTTAAACGGGGATCTCAGTGATAGCAAGTCAAACGGTCCTGTATATTGTACGAGTTTAAGACTGGGAACGAATGCTAGTGCAGTGTGATGCCAGGCATTCGGTAGGGGTGGGGTAAATGAGCTTGACAAGAGAATTTCATTGGAAATAGGCAGAAGTAGCCATAACCAAATTGGCCGTAAGCACTCAGACTCCAAAACGAACTTTAATTAGGTCAGTCTGGCATCCGAGCCTTAATTATAATATTGGTTATAATTATGATACAAGGTATAAATTGACGGTTATGTTAGAGGCCTAAGTAGCTAACATTGACACTAAATCGTTGAAAGAACCGAACCTGTGGTGCGCTGGTTGGAGGTAGAAAATCGGAACTAGTTGTTTTGTGAGTTTTATTCTTAATGACGTTTATTTTATCGTATATGAATATATTTTGTATAGTTGCAGTATGTAGTCACCTTTGGTTGACGTGGCTTTTTCCCTACTAACGCTTGGGTAATGTAATTTTGTGAAATGTTAAGCTGAGATTGCAGATTGATACACAATTTTTGCAGTAAATAAGAGATTATTTTACAGTAATCACACTGAACGATATTTCTGGGCGAATATTGTCATTGGATCCACAATCCCGCTCAACATTTTACCAGAATTACATTACAAAATCTTGAAAGCAGCCACGTCAACTGGTGGTTGATTACATAGTGTAAATCTGTTACTGTACGAAGTATACGTATAAAATAAATCTCAAGGAAAGTAAAACTATCAAATAACTAAATTGATCTTCTACCTCCATCCAGCGCACCTTGATTGTAGTGTCCAATTTGCATGATCAAAAGACATTTTGGCTTTGCTTTGAATTTATTTTTGTCTTTAATTTCACCTAATGATGTAATGACAATTCGATACATAAATAGCTTGTGGGCAAAAAGGACATATGTCAAAAATCATAATTTTTATGGATAGTGAGATAGTTTATACTTGCCGTAAAGAACTATATTTAAGTCTTAAATATTACTTCACTTTAGAGCATTTATTTTGTTGGTAGACTTGCGCCCCTTCGACAGATAAGAGAATTAAGGGTTTTAATGAGTGAGTGTACACTCATGCATGCTGATTTAAACATTTTCTTTCATTTTGCTGTATCACGTACAGTTTTGTCGCCACAGCTACGTAAACGTGTCAAACAAAGCAGAAATAGCAATTTTACGCGATTAGCTGAAATTAATTTCTATCTTCGGCAAGGTGGGTGACTTGATACCTGACTTCGACATGCCGATTCTATTTTCCTGTATCACGTATAGATTTTCGCCACAACTATTTAACCCTTAAACGTCGGCCAGTGTTTTGGCGAAAAATCGTAGACTTTGTTTACGGCCCTACTCTGGTTCTAATTATAACAGTCATGAGTTATACCTTGCTGGAAAGCGTAAAGAACACAAATTCGAACGGGGTAACATTTGTACCCAAAGTGTAGAAGAGGACGACGAAAAAAACACGTTTTCCCGAAGACATCGTATGCTGATAACACTGGCGATTATCGTACGCAGACAAAATTTCGTCAACACACAGTCCGTGTATAACATTCCGAGAGATCAGTGAAATACAGGGTGATGCCAGGAGAACATTCTGGATGCCTGGCCAAAAGTCCGTCCCGCAACCCCAGAGGTCTCTGACCGATGGAACACAGGATCTTTTTGGAATACCGGAATTCCGGTAATCCAAGAATCTCTAGGGACATGCCTGCCCCAAGGCAAAGAGCTCAAAAATGAGCGTGATGTACGACTTTGAAAGTACACAACTTGGTTTGTATAAAGGACACAAAGAGGCAGGGGTGGTATGCGGGTCCCTAAATGTAAAAAAATACTGGGTGATCAAAACTTGAATACCTGAAAGTGCTTTCCTGTAATAGGAATTTCAAGGAAGAAAAGTGCCATTCACTTGCGCGACCCTAGTCCCGGTAATAATCATATCGTTACGAATTATACCCCATTGAAAGTTTAACGAATGCATATTCCATCATGCTAAATTTGTAGAAGACAAAGAAAGAAAAAAAAATGGGGAAAATGGACTTTTTGGGAGACAAAAAAAATGGTGCCTCCTAAAAACACCAATGTGCCTGTAGGACCTCATAAAATGTATTTCAGCAGTTCGCTGGTTCCCTCACGAACAAGTTATGAGCAAAATCATCCTCCTAGCTCAAGGGTTTTCAAACTCTGGTACGCGGAAGGTCTTAGGTGGTACTCCATAAAGTTTATAAAATATATTAAACTTAATAAATTTAATATCGTCTGATTTCAAAAGTGCGCCGAATCCGCACCCGGCATAATAATTCTTTTAGAGTAACCTCTGTGATTTAATATAACATTCTATTTTACTCTGAATTGAATTTTGAATTTTAATATTTTATTTATGGTCTTCAGGCATCTAGAGGAGGGGAAATGATTCGGGAAAGTGTCGGCCAGGGCCTATGTTGAAGGTGCCATCCCGGCTGCCTGGTATGACTGAGGAAAAACTCTGGAAAAACCTGTCCGGATGGACGGGCACTGTGATTGAAACCACGACCTTCGGAATGCTACCCCAATGCTCTACCACTGAGCTATGGCGGCTCGCATATTTTTCTCTGAGAGCAGAACTTAGCTATTTAAACGAAATAAATTAACCTTTTTGTTCATAATTTTTTAACTTTTACTTTCTTATATTGGTTTTATTGTATTATTCGAAGTACCATTTGCCTGGCGTGACCGAGGGAAATCAGAGAAAACCTCATTCAGGATGGTCGACACCGATCTATCCTGGGACGACTTAATTACAGGACAAGCATACTACTAAGGGTCAGTTCTACAATCGACCGCTAAACCTCTACTCAGCGCTAAGTTGAGGCAAACTCTCATTTTGCGTACTCTCATTGGCCAAAATCAGACTTGGCCTCAACTTAGCGCTGACTAGAAGTTTAGCGGTCTGTTGTAGAACTGACCCTAAATGTTCTGCTTCGCCGGTTTAATCATTATTGGCAATATAATCGCGTAGTTTTAATTATTACAATTGAAAATTCTGTAATATTACTTGGTGGTAGACCGAAAGTATGAGTTTCTTTTCTTTAATGGTACGCCAGTCTAAAAATTGAAAGCCTCTGTCCTAGCTCAAGTAGATGGGGAGCTATGGCACGTTAAATGGCAGATTGCAAATTAATACTGGGAAGAAATGTTCGAGTACAACAAATTTAAAAAAAAACTGTTCGTGATACGAAAATTGAACTACTACTACTTTCTAACAAGGGACCATATGTAGGACCACATATAACCTTTCTTGCAGTGATTTCTCCAGACTCTCCCTATAGGGGTGTTACTCCCCAAATCCTCGAGAGTACACTCCCAACAATTTTTACGGTGAAAAAACGTGCAAAACTCCACTTACGAACACCCAATTTTGACTTTACACCCACCCACCCCCAAACTGAAAATTGTGGTGAAATCCTTGCTTTCTTGCCGCAAATTCTTCGCAGGTCGGTGTTATTAATCGTTGTGTTAATTCAGATTCGAAATCTTTTGATACTTCGTGATGTCACGCATACGTTTTAATCACATTGCTCGGCTCAAACTCACGTTTGTGAAAACACACAAAAAATTGGCCGTAGGGCAACGACGATTTTTTTACATTCTTCTTTTTAGTTCACAATGGTTCGTGGTGTCCTTAAATCTTGCAACGTTAATTTAACTTATTTACCGACGTCATACAATAATGAAATTTTGCACAGCGACGTAAGTCTGATGACAATACAATATTCCATTGTTACTTGAATATATTTCTATAAATTTACATGTTTTAAAAGATTTTTTTTTACTGAGAACTTCTTTATCCTGAAATAAATACTAGCCTACAAAGATGTTACATTTGACTGGTTGCAGAACACTTTAGTATTTGGATAACAAAACATTCTCTTGAGAAAAAAATAAAAAGGATTTTTTTAAAAAAAAACACGCTTTTGTAAGCAAAGAAAAATGGATTCTATTAAATAAATTTATGAATCGGAAAATAAAATCCTGGGTGCTCTTGTTTACCTTATGATAAAATCATAATATCTAAGAGCAGCCACGCTTTTATTTTCCTATTTATAATTTTATTTTTTACTTTTTAGTCCATTTTTCTTTGCTTAAAAAGCATATTTTTAAAATAATTTTTAATTTTTTTAGATCCTTTTTAATTAATTTATCTATTGTTCTTTTCGGGTTATTTCGGTGTTCATATTTTTTCTCCAGCTAATATTTTCTGGCCTAAATCCTAAAGTGTTCTGCAACTAGCCAAACTCAGCCAAGGCGCAGGCTATTAATTATTTTAAGATAAAGAAGTCTGTAATAACAAAATATTAAAATATGTTTTTAAATTATATACATATATATGGAAGTAACAATGGAATGTTGTATTTTCACCCGACCTACGTCGCTGTGCAAAATTTCATCATTGTATGACGTCGGAAAATTGCAAGATTTATACCAGAGATTAAACACGATTACGGAGTAAGTTAGTATAAAGCGTCTAGAAAAATATCCGAACACCGAAATAACTCGGAAAAAAATTATTAAAAAAAACTTTTTTAAAACATACTTTTCTTAAACAATTCGTACTAAAAAGTAAAACATAATTTTGTTGATGCATGACTAAAAAGAAAAGCATGAAGCGCGCTCTCACATACTGTCACTTTGTAAATTAAATTGGCGCGCCCTATGCTTTTCCTTTTAGTCATGCATAAACAAAATTATTTTTTACTTTTCAGTACGAATTGTTTAAGAAAAGTATGTTTTAAAAAGTTTATTTTTTATTTTTTTTATGCGTAGTAGTTTGCAGTACACCTCTAAGTCTTTGTGTAAAACACATTTGTGGATAAAGACAATGGTGGTCGACTAGCAAGGTCTTCCTAAGATGTTGCAAATTTATTTAAATTTGGAGATCCGTAGGTGAGAAGACATTTAGAGAAAATAAATTTTTATTTATGGTCTTTAGTCATCTATGGCTAAAGTTATCCAGGCCATAAGTTGAAGGTACCATCCAGGCATTTGCCTGATGTAACTGAGGAAATAAACTGGGAAAACTGCAGTAAGGGTAGTTGGCCACTGGAGAAGATTGGAATAAAGAACTTTGATTAAATTAACTCAGTGGCGGATTTAATATTTCCGTGAGGAGGGGGGCGCAAGTGGAATTGACCAGGTATCATATTTTCCCCTCTCATTGCGAAGTGCTGTTATGAAATAGGACACCTATCTTCAAAAATTGATATTTGTAGATAAAATATATTTGTTCGAAAACAGATCTACGCCTTTTCTTATAGATAAATTTTTGAAATAATGCTAGAAAAATATTTTCTCTTGAGGAAGGGGCGCTCCCCTCTCTGGATCAGCCACTGAATTAACTAAAAGCCTTCTGACCATCAAATATACATTAACACATACGCACGTAACAACTGAAGACAAACCCAAGCCCAAATGCTGCTTAAATTTCATTTGCTCTCACTTGATTTTTATAAAAACAATACTGCTTTTATCGAATGTACGTGATAGGCTGTGCAGAATTTCCTCTGCATAAACTATGAAGTTCCTAAAGGAAACTTTATACAACATTTAGGCTTCAGCAACAAGTGCTGGGAAGCCTTATACAATCGCTATGACTGTCTGTCGCCAGCCTTTAAATCAGGAACTACCAGGGCTATGAATATAGTTGAGGTGTCCCGCGACTGAGCTTCGACTTGTTTCCATATACGTAGAAATATATATTGTCTCCATTTTTCTAAGGTCCGGTTAGTATTGCAAAATTCTTTCATTTTTTTAAAAAATATAAGTAAATCGT
>JAGDQP010067201.1:0-11179 GCA_022664845.1 Lepisma saccharinum
ATGTCATTACCTTTTGACCCAAAATACTCGATGAACTTAAACTTTATTTCACATATGACTTGTCACTCAAAAATATTAATCTTTTATTGTATCATAAGCATCCAGACCAATGTATGCTAACAGCAAACTAAGTTTTCTGTTTGGTGACTGAGCTCGAAAGTTATGCTCGAAGCGTTCAATGTACGATTCAACATTGGCATTACAAATGTTCAACTGTTCCAATATTAAGCCTGTAGGTAACATCATCTTATCCCTTGTCAACTGCGCCACTGCAAACAGGTTTATCGAACCTAATAATCCAACAATTAGATCAGGTTGGGTCACGTAAGTATCATTGGTGTATTATATAAAAGCCAGCCCAACACGCTATTTCTATGCTCATACATACGATCAACGGATTCCCTTTCTATGCGAGCATATGCAGTTTTTGTTCGAAGATGTTCCTACGAAATATGATAAAACAGTTTCTCCAAGACAAAAGCCTATGTACAGGTTGTCAGTACAAAAACCCCTTCGGGGTAAAGGGAAGAGTGACGCAAGAATTCTACTCACAAAAGAAGTTATATTCATTTTGCGAGTGACTTTCCTTGCATCACTACGGCGAAAGTGTTCCCTTTGTAATAAAATTAATAAAACTATGAGACTTAGTATCCTCCCTTCAGCCAAAGTGTCACAAAGAAAGTCACTCGCAAAATGGATATCACTTCTTTTGTGAGTAGAATTCGTGCGTCACTCTTCCCTTTACCTCGAAGGGATTTTTGTACTGATGTTACCTTTTTTGTAAGGCTGCCTATTAAAAAAATGCATAAAAGAAATCGAGTAAAATAGTCCTCATACAAAAGGTTGATTTTGAACCATGGTAGGCTCCGTATCTCGAAAACGGTATCTCCTATCAAAAACAAACATTTTTTTACCCCTACGAGGTCCGCATTTGACCCCCAAAATCCCCTAGTACCAACCACTTTTTGCTAAAGCAGAAAGATAGACAGAATGGCACACACACTTTTCGATCATTTTTGAAAATTCTGTGACTGGGCTAAAAAAGAGTTATAACTTTTGAACTCCTTCATCGATTTTAACGTGTGATACACCGTTTGAAAGGTATTGAAGCATAAATTACGATTTCGCAAGTTTCGACCACCTATATGGTCTGGGGTCAGTGCTATCATCAGAAAATTGAAATTTTGAATTTTTTCACCGCCCTAGGAGTCCTACTAACCCATTTTTTTCTGTGTCTTAGTATGGCAAAGAGATTTCAAATCAGGCATCAGAGCATCAAAGTTGAGCTTATAGTTTGCTAGATCCGAAATTAGCTGTATATATGTGAGTGCCGCTAACAGACTCGTTTGTGAGCGTCACTCGGAGAACTACCATTCTTCATGATAAACTATACATTTTGATACCACAAGGCTAAACATTCATATGAAGTACCAAAAGAACACTTACATAACAAGACCACTGCATAAGGCTTGTATTATCACAGGTATAATCCACTTCTCAAAGTGGAGTTCAGTTTACAAGTATATTTAACTACATACAAGCCTAAGCCATTATTTACACATTAATTTCACCGATATAGCCTGTTGCCATCTTCACTAGCAAACGTTCTAGATGTAGAACAAAAGAAGTGGGCCTTATAAAAGTAATGTTTCATTTGTCAGGCTTGATTTAAATTAAACACTTTCAGCCCACTGCATACAGCAACATGAAAGAACAGATCAAACCTGGTTATGTAACTAGGTTCGCACAGAGACTGGAAGAAATACTGAAGCAGTGAATTATGCAAACCAATGCAAAACATGAATAATGACAATGCTATCTCGAATTTTCTCATTTTTCTTTCTATCAAGTTACTAGTCATGTAGCTGTTCGTGATCTTGCGTATCCGCAATCAGATTGTTAAGAGAACGAAGCTACGCTAGCTAATGGTAGGCGGCGCTGTGGTATAATGGCAATATATTCCCTGGTGCGAATAAGAGGAACTCTTTGCATCTAGCTGGACCATGCTACATATACGTATAAATGTGAATTATTATTTCTTTGTTTGCTCTACAAAGGCTCTTAAACCATTCAATATATCTGCATTAAACATAGTGTTGTTTAAAAACAATGACTCTGGGGAGTTTCAGGACCCCAATTAGCCCAGTTGCCAATGTTGCCACCCTATTGTAAAATTCAATTTTCGCAAAGGCTTCTATACCGTTTAACGTTCATACACCAAATTTGGCATGAACACTCTTCGATACTTTACAAACACGACTGTGGGGTTCAACTTCCTCAAACACCCCAAACATGTGTCGTCAAACTATTTGCAATGGATTACATACCGTTTAACAGAAATGCAAAAATTTGGCGAGAATACTCGTCGACACACTACAAACGCAACTGTGAAGTTCAACATCCCTCAAACACCTCTATAGGCAGTGTTGCCAACCAATTTACCATAAATGAGGTTTAGTATTCACGCTTAAGGCAATGTAAAATTATCAAATTTTTCACGGCTATTTGATACGTCGTGTCAATCAATTAGTTATCTCCTTTCCCAAAACATGGGTGTTAAAGTTATTATAAATATCACAGAAATAGTAATCAGATTGTAATAACAAACAACAACTCTGAATCAACTCTTAAGTACTACACCATGAACCCTAACTTTCACTCGGTAATAATACGATTTTCTCGTTTAACAAACTTTTTTTTTATCAATTGGCACTATCAAATTTCTTTCTCCCGCATGCCAATATTGAAGGAATTAGATAATCCACGATGCTTCGACCCAGTGGTCGTAGCTCAGTTGGTAGAGCGTTGGATTTGCATTCGGAATGTCCGGGGATCGATGCCAGCTGTCGATCATCTTACCGAGGATCTTCGGGGGTTTTGCTTAATCGCGCTAGGCTAATTCCGGGATGATTGCTTCAAACTAGCCCCTGGCCTACTCCTTCGTATATACTCTCCTCTTCCTATCCCAGCCTGAGAAAAATAGATCTAAACGCTACAAAGAAATTCAAAGTCTGAAGGTGCTTCTACAAATGTTTAGATTTCTTTACCTGTTTTTTTTTTTTTCTTTTTTTTTCTAATTTGATCCAATGATTACCAAAAGACCTATTCGTACAGTTTACTTCGCAGGATACTTATACTTTTTAGCACTTGGGGGCATCATTGTATGACATGATGAGACATTTTAAACGAATTTATTTTCTACCTAGTAATCGTTACATCCTGCATCATGTATTCTAAAAATATCCTAGTTATACCCCCCACTCCTCTAAGATACTTGACAGTTTGCTAAGAGATTTTTACGCAAATAACAATACTGGATACATTTACAGGATATGGACAAAATCCGTAGAATACGCGCTAAGTTCCACATCCCTTTCTACAAAATGGAGGAGTTCTGGTCATAGTAATAGTCAATACGATTGATCTGTCTTAACATAAAGTGGTCTCCTATTTTGTGTCGAAGACGAGATTGGCAGTTATTTGTTGAAAATTATTTATGCAACTTCAAATATGTGTAGGAGAATCATTAGTTTAATCCGTTAAATCAGGTGTACCTTTCCATTGCGTGAAAGACGTTAATACAGAACAATGAAAAACTCATATATTAAACCTTCCTCTGGTGTAGTAATATTGTGTAAATAGCCCAAAGAGATGTTCACAAAATGTTAAAGGCAGTGCTTAATGTTTATTAGTTTATAACTGTCAATTACCTGTGGTATTAATGCTCTATACTACTAGCGACATCAAAATTTTTTGTTATTAAAATATTCTTAAATGTTAAGTGATTTTTCGTTTCTAGATTAAAGCCAACAACATATATTTTTGTCAGTCCAATGGAGCTATCTCAGGTGGGTTCATGGCCCAAGGTGAAATTTACATTGGATTAAAAGTTACCACCGATAGGAATCAGTGAACGATTCAGTTCTTCTTTAACTGGTCACTTCTTTAAGAGTCCTATCTGTGGTAATTGTAATGAAGTACAAATTTCACCTTTAGGCCTTGTATCCACCTGAGGAAACTCAATGGTATCAACTGAAATATTATGCTGTTAAGTCAAACTTGTCCGAATAGATATTTTTGACTTAAAAAAAATTATTGAAATATTTCAAAGTAGTAAGCCAATAGTATCCGTGCTATTTTTTTCTACTTACAACATAACGTTGTAAAAAGTTAATGATATCCGTGTTCTTTTACTTTTTACGACATAACGTTCAGTAAGCTACTTCTTTTCTTTCTTCCAGGTACGTAAAAAGGAGCCGCCTCATCCAATCCGAGTGGCAAAAACCATCGACGTCATTGCGAGGATCATTTTCCCCACCGCCTATGCTATCTTTCTCATTTTCTTTTTTGTCCATTATAAAGCATTTCAGTCGGGACAGTCATCAGACTTATAAAACGGGAGCACGCTGGTGGGCAGCAGACGTGATTTTGGGTGGATCTCGTTCCTACCTTGTTGTATTCTCCCGTCACATCATAAAGTGATCAAAGATAAGCAAAGGGGGAGAAAAAAAAGGGGGGGCTTCAGTGATATTGCCATTACGAATTCAGTTTCTTCAAACTATTGGTGTTTGCGTAACTGGTCAGGTGTGTTAACTACAAAGCACTTAATAGAAGCATCACT
The DNA here is from genome assembly GCA_022664845.1 of Lepisma saccharinum. NCBI lineage: Eukaryota > Metazoa > Arthropoda > Insecta > Zygentoma > Lepismatidae > Lepisma > Lepisma saccharinum. The sequence goes on from JAGDQP010067201.1 coordinate 4,622, forward strand.
AGTGATTCACAAACAAATAGGTCTGTTTTGCAGTGATTCAAGGAAACGATAGGCCTACTGTTTGTAACACTATTCGAAACAAAATATGGGTGAAACTTCTTTTTAAGTAGGCACTAGCCCTTCCAAGTTCCCCCGATGGTGACGCCACTAATTTGTTTAAGAAATGGAGAAGTATTGCTTGTGGATACTACAAATTTATATATTTTTTGCATGGCTGTATCCTTGCCATGTAATAAAAAATGTATACATGGAATGAGTTGTTCATAATGAACGTTATTTAGGATTCATGTTTCTTAAAATCATTACAGAGGTTGATTCTTCAGAGCAATTATTCACAAAAGACAAAACAACAAAAAGAAATCAAGAGTTACTCTTGATTTTTTTTTATAAGTATGTGTGGTTCCATCTCTTGTCATCGATTTACAACTAAGCGTATGAAGTTTTAAAAAAAATGATCAAAAAAAAAAACAAGTTTTGAAAATAACTTGAGCGTATTTTGGGGCAGTTTTCAACATTAAATGCAAATCAAAGGTATAAAATAATATATATATATATAAAAAAAAGAATACACTTTTTTTCTGGCCTTAGCTGATTTTATGCCTATCAAAGATTTTAAAACTTTAAACCTCTCATGTTCTCCCTTCAGTGTTTCCAACGTATGAGAACAGCAAAAGACAGCAGCTTTATTAAAAGAAAAACCTTGACGAATATTACAAGAATTAGCTTATATTTCTGTATATCTTCTAAACACATGAGTGGCATTCTTTATTAACTGAAATATGGAGCAAAATGATTCATATATCCTATAGAATTTATTAGAGAAATCTAAACAAAATCGATCCTTCCTAAAGCTTTTCGCTTTTGCTTACAATTCTAAACGAGAGGCTAGATTACTTTAATCCTTTATGTTTTTAATTAAAAGCTTTGACAAAATGCTATTCGAATATTAAAATATTATTAAAATAATAAACTGTGGACTCAAAATTTCGATTGGAATTAAACAAGTAAGAAAACAATTACCAATTATTATTATTTTTTCTCTAAAAATTTTTAATATTTGTTGAATTCTTAAACGAAATTGCAATCTAAATTCTAATTAATCTCAACCTTATTTAGTTTCCTTTTTAAATTGTGTCAATATCATGTTATCAGTACTTATTAAAAGCAGAACTTACTTTGTAAAATGTTATCGAATTACTCCCCTATGAGATGTTATTTGAATTACTTCTGTTATATATGTTATATAATCTATCAGGAGTTAATGTAAATATTATCCCAATTTTATCAAAAATGCTCAAGGTGAAAAAAAATATATATATAAAATTGCTGTTCTCAGGACCAATTTCGCAGATTATGTCACAAACATGTAACATATGCACAAATATACACAGATATTTAAGGAAAATAAAACAAATGTGTTTAATGTCTTTTAAAAAGGCACTTGGTAAATATAAAATATATATATATATAAAATAAAATTAAATAACATATTCATTGTTATAGTTAGACGCTAAGTGAAATCAGGTTGTTTGATTGATAAGAATGAGTCGAAATATGAAAACAGGAAGAAAAAAAAAATATGGAAGAAAGTCAAGTGTGATATACAATCCTTACTTGAATTATTACAGCAAAATATTTTTCAATTGTTTCCGAGCATTGTTATACATATCTTTTGTTTGATCCTCCATTGTTGTTTACGTACAATATTCCATTTGTTTCCTTACTAGTTTCATTTGTTAAAAGAAAAAAAATGAAAAACGTTGTCTATGGATAGGTTTAATATTGTTGTAATTTTTAACAAGTGATGCCAAATTAACTATTGTTTTATATACATAGATATATATATATAAAAAAAAATATACAGAGCTGTAAATTTAACTTTTCAGCTTTGCATATTAGTATATAAATTTATACAAGCCATCCACATTGTAAAAAAAAACGATTACGGTATGTTGTTAGTGTATTTAAGAGGTATATGAATGCAAGAGACTGTTTCTTTTTACATATACAACTATTTATGTAATAAAAAAAATCTTTATAGATAATGTATATATATAAATACATATTATATATAAATAACTATATATATATATACGTTTGTGTACACATAAAATGATTATGTACATCTGTTGCTGGGATGAGTTCTGTTGCGTTTCTGAGTTTTACATAATGACATGAAGTGAGACTTAGCGTAGAGTGTGATGATATTAATAAAAACAACAGAAAATTGACCCCCCCGTATGTTAAAAAAAAAAAGAAAGATAAACTCCAACGCTTTATACTATGGGAGATCATTGAAATAGTTTTACAAAACCGAAAAAAAAACTCTGTTAAAGTTCAGAAGAACAGTCTAGTATTCTGCTGTCTTATCATTTAAAAGGAGAAAAATAAAAAAAAAAGATATAAAATAAAGACAGATTTTTTCATAGTGCTAAAACATCAAAGCAGATAGTGTGTGTGTGTGAGAGAGAGAGAGTGTGTGTATGAACATATGAACAGCCATGCAAGGTCTACAGTGTTTTATCTTCGTTTTTTTTTAATTCACTGGAAGAATTTAGATATATTATAAAAAGAACTTTTGAATGCAGGTGCTTACAGTGAAAGAGCCAAAGCTTGAATCAAAGGTATGTTTAACAATATTTCCTACAATTTTTATAAGCAAAGTGTTATATTATTATTATGAAACAAATTATTGTACATTTTTTATGCACATTTAGAGTAGTAGAAATAATTTCACTTCTATGTATTTGTCCCTTATTGAATAAACAATAAATAAAGACGTCATCATGTGGTATGAACACCAAACTCCTTTTGGTAGAAGTTTTGCTGCGGTAGAAGATACAATGAGATGAGTAACACAGTTTGCAATGAAACAACGTTTCACACCTTATAGGAAGGTTGAAATTAAAACTTTGGTGCTAATATTAAATCATATGAATCTCCGCTCTAGTAGAACTATTTTCTAAAGGAAATACAACCAAAAAAAATAAATAAAACGGTGCTTCAGTGATCTTTCAAGTAGTAGAAAATAGATCGATGTGCATCAAAGCTATGCATTGCTAAGCCATATCAAATTTATCTGTGTCTCTTATATATTTGAACCTTACTCATTAAGATAAGAGATTATAATGTAGTTCTTTTGCTACAGATGTAAAGGATACCTTAAAATATTCTGTCCATTACTGTGTGATTCATCCCATTTGTTAATGAAAAAGACACGATTTACAGAAAAAACAATGGTATTAATCGTTGAAAGGATTTTTGTTTCCTTTTCCTCTGATATTTAATATATCCAGTGTTTAAAAAGGGCAACGATTGCTTCATATACAGATAGACGAAACAGAAGTGGTAAGCGATTTGCAAATTGCTGTTTAGTAATGCGATGTTTTTAACAAGGAAACAATATATTAGACAGTACATATATTAAAAAAAAAAGCATTCAATGCTTGCTAATTCATAATTATTTAGCAGAAACCAACAAATTTTATAACTGTCAAAATAATTCGTTTTGTGGTTGTAGTATTATGTTCCACTAAAACTAAATAAACAAAAAAAAATCCCATCCAATTATCATACCAAAAAATAAGTGCTTGTAATATTTACCGTCGGTGATGAAACGATGTAGGAGAGAGTTGTCGTGGTAAGCAATTGTAATGGTTTAAAGTAATTGCTTTGTTTCTTTTGCAGGGTTTTGAAAGAAAAACAAAACATGTATATATCCTTATGTATATTTAAAGTGGTTGCAAACACTCTAAAAAAGAAGGCTGTGCCAGTAGTCAAAGATATAAAGAACTTTTACATATTCATGTTAATCTTAAGAAAAACGCTATAAATTGATTATTCATAGAGTTGACCAGTTTTCATTTCAACTAAGGAAGTATAATAATGTACATTTGCTTTTCCTTATTTCCTTTTTACCCGAAGGTAATATTATAAATGTGTACTTAAATTATACATAAAAAAAAAACAATTTCTGATTTATATATTATGTGATCATCACATGTCCTGTATTTATAACTTTTTTTCACACTGCTGTACAATCCCCATTCTCCTATATTCATCTGAATTCCCTTTGGTGTTGTTATCTTTCGTATATTTCAATTAATAGCTAAAATATAATTTCAAATGATAATGAAGAGAAATGCCTGTTCTCGCATACGTTAAATAATCGCACATGTATATGTTATGGAACTATGAGGTTTTTTTTAAAGTATGGAACGTAATAACTTGGGGGGGGGGGGGAATGAAGAATGGATTCCGTGAAAATGAATAATTGTGTTCATTTGAGTGCTTTGTGAAATGAACAATCAGTGAAGGGGTTTCTCTGTATATTCAATTGAATTAAATGCTTCACATTATATCAGGCGGAGAGATATTTACAGTGACTCGTTACGATACAGAGTGAAAGCCAATTAATACTAACTTTACGTATATCCATGCCGAAAATTTAAAAATTACATTATTTGTGAGACCAAATAATAACATTTTTGAACGTACTGTTTGTTTAATCATTATACCCAAAACTTGCTCGGATTACTAACGAACTAGCCGATTTTTGTTCAGATATCTTATATTTTTCGCATTATCGAAATCTCATGATGTGATGTTTTAATACCGTGTTACAGATTTATATAGGTTGATGAAACAGTTCTGTCAGTACCAAGTGTTTATAGCATCTAGGACATATTTTCAAGATCCCATATCTATCCATTTATTTACCAATAGAATCCGAAAACCTAATAGAATCAAACATTTACAAAGAAGAAAAAAGACTGTATATATATTTTCGCTATCGAATACTTTTTTTTCTGCACTAGCAAGATGGTTGATTGATTTGAATAGATCAAGATAATATTATGTTATTCGTTTGATGATATGAAATACTGAATTTGGCACGGGTAATACTACTTCTTGGCCTTTCAGATATATAACATTCTTTTTTCATTTTTCTATTAAGAAAAAAGTTCTATTAAATAATGCTAATCTGCTTTTACTACTACAATGTGCCTTGGCTCCAACTTAAAAAAAAATAGTGACTCCAAAATTGATTTTCACTGCTTTTTATATTAAACGTGTAAGTTCTTTCTGAGCATAGATACAAAGAGAGACTTTGTTCACTACTGTTGTCTTAATAACCCAGTGCTGAATCATTCCAGAGCGTTAGATTTTGTCTTGAAGGTACTCTGTAATGACAATGGATTCTAATTTTAGTCACCAAAAATGGGTTAGCATTCACATTTTGAATTGACAGTAAGAAATATTCCCAATTCAAGTTTCGTAGAGGCTTAGGTCCTTAGTAATCAATCAGCTAGATGACAACTTTACTATGAACATAAAGTTGAAAAAGAATATTATAAAAACAAAGTGTTACTTCAAACGGTCAAGTGAAAAAAAAGACTTCAATTCAGTTCGTATCTTTAAAACAAAATGATACTTTGAGTAACGGAGACTTTCATATAACATTAGTACAGCAGTGTGATTTCTTCGAGTGCTATATCACAAAACCAGGGTCTAAAATAACACTGATTTGGATGTAGTGTGGAGTGGAGTATCTCAACTAAATCCACTAGCATTAAGATACGTTGTCTGAACGTAATGTATGACATTGTTACAACACTTGTTCAGATTCAGACCAATTTTACGAAATTTTGGAATTGATGGAATTAGAAAATTGAAACTATCGAATTATTTTGAAACAATGAAAGGTTATTGAAAAAAAAGTAATGAGCTCCTGTATATTTTAAGATTAGAAATTATATTTAAAAAAATATGTACAAATGAAAGGAAACATAATATTGACAGGATAAACAGAAGGATGCCTCAAATTTCATAAATGAGCTTGATTTCACTAAAATCAAAGTTACAATTCGTTGTTTACTGTTTTATTTTATATTTTTATATATATGAAATTAAAATAAAACAGTAAAGAACAAATTGTAACTTTGATTTTAGTAAAATCAAGTTCATTTATGAAATTCGAGGCATCCTTCTGTTTATCGTGTTGATATTATGTTTCCTGTATCATCGCGTATATTCTATATCAATATCATTACACCGTATATTCTGATGAAAGACTTTCGAAATTAAAATACATAGCATCTACTAGCAGTAAGAGACCAGTTACTATGCTATTTTAGACCCTGGATTTCTCTGTGTGAATGAATAATACAACTATACTTATAAGAAACTATGAATTTTCTTTTGAGAAAATAAGAATATTGGTAACTATAATACAGACTAAAGACAATGATGTTGTATCTACAGTGTAGCAATATCTTTTGAATGAAATACCAAAAAAAAAAAAATCAACAAATACAATGTGTGTTTTTCATTATATATCGCGAGATTGTAAGCACGTAAGTGTTCCATTCTTTCAGCACATCGGTAAGAGTCTATACTACTAAGTGTAGAGATTACAAGTCAGCTTCTTATGGCATAAAAGTGCTTCTTGTATAAAAAAAAGTAACAATTATATAAATTACAATTACCAGGGCTATAATCCTTGTGGCAATTTATATCTTAGTTAAATTTCAATATTATTTCTGTAATGTATCGCTT
>JAGDQP010067202.1:0-11179 GCA_022664845.1 Lepisma saccharinum
TGGTCTGGTATCCACACATTGCCGGAACGATGGCAGAAATGTATCGCTAGCGATGGCCAATACTTCGAATAAAATAGTTCTTAGCATTGTCATCCAATCACTGTGTCTTTTCTGTACATAAATTCCGGTTTCATATTTACGCACCTGGTAAATATGTTAAAGCTGCAATTAATTGTACTAACAATCGCAAAGGCACACGCAAGCTTTAATTTTTATAAAATAGGATGGCAACACTGACCACTGTTGTGCTTAGGAACAGGAAAACTCACATAGAGAGGAATAATATTTATGATAAGTTTGGCGCAAGTAAGTGTAACCGAATGGAAACAATTTCTATAATTAACTAATGAAAAAAAATAGGTTAGACTGAACTAGTGCAGCAGTCAAGACTGTTCAGGCGGTTCTGAGCTTGTCTAGTCAAGATGTTTCCAACGACACCTCAGCCACGTCTCTACACCTTATGATTCATGAGATGTTTTTTTGGGCAAGGGTTGGCAACACTAAAAACAGTGTTCCTTGGGGCGGGGAACACAACACAGTATGTGGATGTTGTGTCAAATAATATTTATGGCAGATTTGGTGCTGCTGTGTCCAAAATAATGGAAGCAATTTGGAAAAGAAGACAATTTGATAGAAAATAGGTTGGTAACACTGATAAGTGGTTTGTAGTCCCTGAGATTTAATTTCTGGACACTTAAAAACACCATGAGCGGGAATAGAAGGTCTCTTCTTCTATAACTTTGTTATCAAGGGACCTAGAATAGATAAGAATATTAGAGTTCTGTACTTTCGGAGTAATTTTTCATTAACATTTGAAACGCCTCTTAGTACGTTTAAAATTACGATGAAAACCCTGGAGTCGTATGCCGCAATTTTGAGCATTTGCTTTAACGTTCTTCAAAGGTATTCAATGACTTATGCATAATTCCAAGCAATTAATATTGTAAACGAAAAATGGAATATGGGACATTACTTTATACTAAGAATTTTCGAGAAAAATATGTAAATTCTGAATTATGGATTTTTAAAAAAATCTTCATTCCCATTTTTCTTAAAATCATGAGAATGTGGCATCTTGCCCCCATGCCCTTCAATGTATAATGTTAAAACTCATGAATTATCGTTACAAATAATATGGTCTTCTTCAACCGTTAATCCCTAGCCTTAGCTTAGGAACAATAGAAGCTTCTAGAACAAATGATGGCAACATTGGGCGACATTAGCAACGACGAGCTAATGCGAGAGATTCTGAAGTCGATGCTGGCTCGAATAGTTATGGTTGACACGTCGGCATCGAGTTCGGAATATGAGAACGGAAAATGTAAAGACACATGACCGCACCTAACCTCCACGAAACCATGGTCACTAATTTAAGATAATTTACAAAAAAAATGCAAAGGAATTATTAATAATAAATATGATCATATAGAAATTTATTTTGAAAAAAAAGAAGAAAATATCTTGGCCCTGCCATGATTCGAACCCCAGTTTATGATTTAGTAAGTCAACTTCCTACCACTGCACCACGCTACGACCTTGGAAACGGTGGTTTGGCCGTTGTATTTACCGCGCACGTGTTACGTAACAAGCGAGTAGTGACGCATCCAAGATGGCGGTCTCCATTATATTCCGAACTAAATAGTCTCCTATGGTTGACTTGTAAGGGAAAACTCTCACCATTTTTATTAAGAAATAGTATCTACATCTTGAAATTTCGACCATACGGTGATTTACTTAAAGCATATTAAGTGCTAATAAAGAGCAAAGATTTCAGCGATATATGTTCGTGGTATATTTAAATGGTGCTTTGGAAAGTCTTCGATAAAACTCCAAGAAAAGTTCTAAAATTGCGGAGTAAATTTTCGTTTGAAGAAGTAATATTTTATTCAAATAATAAATAAGTAAACTTAATAAACAACTAAAAGACTGATAAAGAATTCCGATTGAATTCTATATAACTCAGGAATCTGGAAAACGGTAAGTGAAATCTTCTTGAAAAATTATCGTTTTGTGATATTGTTAACTGAGTGAAAATTTTGTGAATTAAGGCATTTTAAATCAAAATTTATATGGAGTTTAAGAGCACTCGTTGCTGTTGTAAATTATTAAGAGCTATGTTATTCTTGCATTCTGAAGCGTTTTTCTTAAAAACAGTAAATTTGTGAAATTGAAGTTAGAGACAAGGGTGCGAAGGTAAATTGTAGTTTCCAGCGGTTTAATGTTTTTAAAACGAGTTTAAACTAGTGTGCCTACATTAATTAAATCATTTGAAGTTACATTTGAGGCTCAAGTAACATCAGTGAATTTATTAAATATTTATGAAAGGTAGTTATCGAATTAAGCGGTTATTAAATACGTTACGCGGAGAAAAGAGCTGAAAATGTTTTATATTTAAAGAATTTCTTACTAGTTTGGCAAACTTTTAACCATTGGGAATCACTTGAATAAAGGTTATTTTGCAAAACTTCAATTATTACCGGTACCTAGTTCAATAAACTTTTTAAAGATAAGGGTGCATTAAAATTGAGCGAAAATGGCTCTGTAAAATTAGGAATTGGATTGCATAAATTACTGCCATATTTAAATCAATTATCTAGCTACCGAATATTTAAAATTAATTAATTTCAGATTAATTATTTTTTGTAAAATCCATTAAAGCATTAAAATATAGGATAGATCATTTGAATCTATATTCATTTAAATCAGAACATCTGAAAAATTAAACGAATCGTGTATTACAAGAATGTATATCCTAAATAAAAGTTTTGTAAGAAGTTTATTAATATAATTAAAATTTTAAATAAATAGTTTGAATTGAAGTCTTTTGAATCGTAATTAAAATCTTTAATTAGCATTTTTAGATTCATTCAGTGAGTGTTAAACTAATTTTAAAATCTGAATTGTTCTGTTCTATAAAGAATTATCCCGTTGTTCATCTTGTAGTACCTTTGTACTTGATTAGAGTGGGTTTAATCAATTACTGCGGATAGATTGCTTCTACAAGGGTGCATTGAACTTTTTTGGAATAAAGTGAGGAAACTTTGCTTTCGTTTTTAGTGTATCATCAAATTCAATTTAATTTTCCTGCTACTACTTTTGGTGAGACTTGAATTTAAAGTTAATACGTACTTATGTCACAGACGTTGCCGCAATATAGTTGAAGCCTCTAGTTAATTGTGGGGCTTAGAAGCAAACGCTGCAATCTCCATTTTTGTTAAACCGAAATTTTGATGGAATTCTAAATATTTAAGTGTGTAATGAAGGTAAAGCACTAACTTTTTGTATATTTTGTAGTTTTTTTGCGTAGGAACCACAGGTACTCATATACCATTATATTTACCACCATAAATTTTCTTTTGTCTCTCCCGTAAAATTTTCTGGAGTGGAGATTGTCGCTTTTGCTGCTATGCCCCACAATTGTAAGATACAAATTCAATAAATTGAAATACTGTTTGTAGGTATAGGATAGGACTCCAGTCAGGCATTTTGTTTTGAAAATTGTTTGTTTGAAGACACTGTTCTACGTGTGTTATCCTGTACTTTGAACTACTGTTAACAAGAATTAATTGTAATAAATTTGTTATAATTTGAAAATAGCATTTGTTTAGAATTTTATTTACTCCATAAATTTCAGTAGTGGTTTGCTTTTCGAATTATTTGCTTTTCGAATTAAGTTTCGACTCGTCGCTATTTTTTTTAGTTCATGCTGCTCTTGAGGTATCTTGAATGCTCTTGCCCTGTCAAGCGGATTAACACGGGTCCAAAACAACCAACCTTTGCTAGGCCTAGGTTTTCCTCTGATAAACTCAACAATTAATATTATAGATATTTCCAATTTTCAAATCAATAGCTGTTGGAAGGCTAGGAAGGTTTCATTCCCCAACTGTCACTCCTCTCAGTCCTTCAGGTATCACATGGGCACCAGTCCTCTGGCAAATTAAGGGTCATAGTTGCAGAGTTAGTTGTTAGTGTTTATAAGTGTTAGTGTTAGTGTTTGAAATTTAAACCCAAAACGTAGTTTCACGTTGAAAAAGTAATACAAACAAATTTACCCATATAACACCAAATTTACAATTAAAATTTCAAAGCTCTCGCGCCCCCTCAAGAATTTATTTTTCAGATAACACCTCTTGCAGCTTTATTTAGAAATACTAAGTTTAACATTTTGCACTATTAGAAAGCAGTCAGAGACTTTATTTTGTTACACTCTATTAATCATTTAAAAACAATGTATATGGTGAAACCGGTAAAGATGAAACTGGCCCCCCACACAAATCTACGTTTACTGAAAATCGGCGCACAAGGTCATACGAATTATAACACATTTTTATACTATCGTTACCTTAAAATCTTCATCTATTTTATAATTTCAGAACATTTCAAAATGTCAATGTGTTTAATATCACCTGATTGTCATCGTTGCCAGACTATTCACGTTTTCTGTTATGTTTATAAAAACACAGTTTAAATGAAAGGAAGTAAATTAAAGGTTTGCTTTACCCTCCAAGTCACTGGGTCGAAATTGGGTCACCAGGTCAGGCCGGGTCCCAAGCAGAGAGCCGGTTCAAAACTTAACCCAATTTTGATCCGGGTTTCGTCTCAGCTCTGGTTAGGAATCGAAGTTTTCGAAAATTATATATCATCACGATATTAATTCGTATAATTTTCTTAAATATATTGAACATCCTGTATATTCATTCTTGTGAATGCAATGAAATTGCATAAATGATATTGATGGACGTTCTACTCGGATGCATGTCTATGTTCTTAAGTTCCTTTGGTAAGGTGAACTTGTGGTAGCTTGCCATTGTCTTTCATCAGATGAAGATGAGGTCCTAAGAACGGGACCGACAATTTAACGCGGGTTTTGAACCATTTGTGTCCCCACAGTGTCGAACACGCGATCCCTTGTTACAAGGCAACAAACATTTCTACTTTTCTACACGGGACACACATTTATAGAACAGCAAACTGTATGTGTTAATTCTAATTTCTTTGATTTTACAGACGCTTACGTCCTAAACGCATATGAAATCCGATCTATGTCATATCTCGACGAGTACACGTGAAAGGGGATGAGGAACATAACGCCCAGAAACCTATCTAAAAATACGTATTCAATAAAAATCAATTAGTTTATTTATTAATTCAGCTGCCCTAAGTGCTTCATTATCCCAACCTTCCCCAGAGGAGAATAATCAAATTTCCACTTTGTGAACATTGAACGCTTTTAGTGATAAATGAACACAAAACCGTTCCACGGAGAGAGCTCCGCTTCAATTTGTGCAACTGATACAACACCTCCTTGGTTGAAGATAAGTGTATTAATTCAGGTCGAGCTAGTCTTTTATACTATTGTTATTTCTGCATTGTTAACTGTATTGTCAATTATGTTGCTGTATTGTTAAAAATTTCTAGAAACAAATCAGGCAACTGCTGGCGGCAGGGAACGTCAGAGTCAGAAACCTTTCAATACAAACAAAACCAGCAACCGTTCAATTTCCAGGAATATTGACACGTTCTACGTCCATATAAAACTCCTACGCCCAAGAATATTCAGACAAAGAATACATAGAAATCTAGCCCACATAGCAATTTTCACCTGACTCAAAGGTGAATCAAACTTATTTTGACAAGTGGAACAACTTGATCCAAGCTTAGCAAGCCAAAAAGGTTGAAACAAGATTGAATTAAACAATCTCGTTTACAAAAATCAAGATTAAAATAGCCTTGACAAGACAAGAAAGAAAAACATAATGTACTTCTTAAAAATATAAAGTTTGTCCTGGCTGGGAATCGAACCAAGGACCATTAGTATACCGATCCAATGCTGTACTTGCTATCACACGCACTATCTCACTTTCCAAGTACTATTTATACTTAGTTCGTCAGATCGCAAGAGATACTGGTAGTAAAAGGGAGGGAGTTGGCGAAGATAGCTTACGGCCAAACAGACCAAGTATGTGAAGGAACTTCATCGCACTGAGATCACAACAACAACGAAAAAAATTCAAATACATTTCAAATTTGGTAAGTTTCCTCGCATAACTGCTTATTCCAAGAAGCTTGAATTCTGTTAGTTATTACAACCAAGCCACTTATATTGTTTCAGCAAGTTTGCGTGATGCTTGTTTATTACGTTCAACACAATATCAAGTTTAACAAGCTCAAAACAAGTGACTCACAACCTTGATGCAAGCTGGCATGCTATCTGGGAAGCTAGCTAGTCTTCATATTCACGTTGATATTGTTAAAATTATCATTCAGTTCAAATTATTATTGATTTTTATTTGAATTCAGTCAAAATCTTTAGCGATAAGTAAAGAAGTTAAAAGTGAAAAATATTGAAAAGACTGTAAAGAATTCTTTGTTCACATCACAGATAACCGTACATAGATAAGTAACTTACATTCTTAAATGCGTACACATTTTCTTCTGACCTCTAAAACCTTTTTTGCCTCACCGCTAGATGACTCTGATCTCAATATCTTATTTCTTAAAGATACTGGTAAATAAACTCTGTGATTGGTTCAACATTTCTTGTTAGCTGAAATACGGCCGTACAAACCAATCATAAGCTTCAGTTTATCAAGATGTTGAAGAAAATATGCTATTGAAGTCAGAGACATCTTTCGACGAGGTTAGGAACTTCTTTAAATTCAGATAGAAATGCTGAACGGTGCTGGAAATGTTGATCCACCTAGTTGACTGGTTTTTCTTATCTTCTTTTCAAAACTAGCAGAAAACATTTAACGGACTACGAGAGACAAGAGGGAGAGTAATGTTGGTTGAAAGTGCCGGAAATGTCGTATTGCACAAAATTTACTTCCTTACACGTTCACCGATCCACGTCATCCGTTCGAGTTTAAATGGCTACAGATCTCTTAAATGCAAAATGCATTGAATAAAAAAAAGGTAACAGATTTAATCCAAGAAGGTGTCTCAGCGAAAGTGCTGTCAAATCTTAAAACTGACCAGGTTAAATGAGTATTTTTTGTTTCCCCTAATCACAGTAGGTGAAAAAGAGTTGTGTCATGGAGGAAGATATATTACAAACAGAGCGCCAAGTTGGATTAGTGACACTAATTTAAACTAAGAGCGATCATTGCGTAATAGTGACACCTAGCGTCCACTATGTGATTACATGCGTCAAGCAATTCCTTTTTCGTTACTGCTACCCTCAGAAGATGGCAGCACTATCTATCCAGATATCCTTTCATCTCTGTCAGTATTTCGACACCAAGAAGGAGCACAAGTTCAATAACATGTTGACATTTCTGATGTTTGGTTACCGGATTGTACTGTAGGCCATATGGCAAATACAATTAATCCGAATTTCGCGTCGTTCCAACATCTTCAAACAGATCCAGTATTTCCAAGAACTACGGTTCAAGTAACAACGGTCAAAACTAGTTAGTTACAGGATTTAGTACATCTCAAAGCCGTAAGATGGCAGGACTATATTCGATACTATTTCCCTCTATAGTTCATATTTGGAACTTTCTGAACTCGTCATCCAGATAATTGTAGCATCGTTGCTTGAATCTTGAGTAATGCGAAGGAACTTTATCACCTATTTTTTCTCTGACGGGTGAAGGAAATGGAATACCGAGCTAATGCACTCTGCTAGCCTTTAAATGAATCGACATTTATTACTTTTGTATTCTTGTTTATTTTGTGCACGATATGTACTGACAATCTCCATGCCACTTATTTTTTGTTCAATATGCAACAAGAAAAGAGACAAAGTCACGGTCGGTTAAAGTCAAGACGTCCGGAATATATCCCCGTACCGGCCAATAATTTGATTCTTTTCGAGATAGTCAAAATCGTTTATTAAAAAAGCTATAATTTGGATTTAAAAAAATGTACAAATTATCTTCAAACAGTGACCAGAGGTGAAGATATTTCGATCAAACGTTAGCTGGTCAATTTTAAAAGAAAATTTTGGTCTTTACGCATCTATGAACCAGGCCGGAAGAGGGTAGGGGAAAGGATGTGGGAAGTAGTTGGCCACGAACTAATTTGAAGGTACTATCCCGCCATTTGCCTGGTGTGACTGAGATAAAAACATGGGCTGACCTCGGTTAGGATGGTCGGCCGCTGGTATCGAACACATAGCTTCTCGAATATGAAGCAACGCTCAACCAACTATGCTACGATCGCTCGGTACGTGAGTCATTTACAAAAAATGCACTTTTATTACAGTGGAATATTAATTATATTAAACCCGTGCTAATTAAAAATAAAGTCAAAATTCAGTACTCAACTATTATTATTATTATTATAAGGGTGAAGGGTGCAACAGTAACCAGGGTGAACAACAGTGAACAAGGGTCTAAGTACAAGGGTTACAACGTAACACTAAATGTACCAGAACAAGGAGGTAATCAAAACTCGAGTGTGAAAAATTATGAACAAAGGTCAATGCGAAATATTGCAAATATGCAAGGAACAAGTAATGAACAAGGATGTAAATATAATGTAACAAACAATGAGCAAGAGGTGCAGGTTATAAACCAGGATAATAATATTGATAAAGAGTGGCAGTTGGTGGCAAGTAAGAATAGGAAAAAGATTGCTGACCCTAACAACGATAGGGGATCAGCCAGACTACCACTTGGAAAAGGTAACAAAATTACAAACAAATTAAAGGTCAACAGAAAACAGGAAGCCTTGAGGGCTTTATTTATTACTAGGTTAGAAGAAAGTGTAACTTTTGTGATTTAGTAGACTATATTCAAGATAATACAAATATATTGGTAAAGAAATGTGTAAAATTGAAAACTAAACATATGGGCTATTCCTCTCTTTACATCTTGGTTAATTCAGACAGCTTTAATCAAATTGACTGCCCTAGTTTTTGCCCTGACGGAGTGCTTTTCTCGCGTTCTTTTGGAAGACTTGATGAGGATAGTGTACTTGATTTATATAACCATGATGTAATAGTAAATGAAATAGAAGCTAAAAGTAATCAAGGTAAAACAGAACATGGAACTTCTCAACAGGGTACAAAGGAATAGCTTTTCCATCCTTTTTTTTTTCTAACTATCCTGAGAGGACAACAAGAGATTAGTATATACTATCAAAATGTCAATGGCTTAAATACAAAAATAACTGAAGCGTTGCATAATGTAAATTATAATAATTATGATACAATTGTCTTTACCGAAACATGGTTTAAAGACGATAAAGAATACTGTGTACAACTATCTGATAAATATATAATTTTTAGGAAGGACAGAAATGTTATGCATGAAGGTAGAACAAGAGAAGGTGGATCTTTGTTACTTATCAAAAAGAGTCTTAATTTTATTGAAATAAATCATCCCTTCCAGTTTTTAGACGTTATTATAGGAACTATAAGGGTACAAGGGAATAAATCATCTTTAATAACAATTCATTATTTCCCCCTCCCCCTGTATGAAGCGACAAATTTTTATTGAGTATTGTAACTGGTTTGTATCTAATTTTATTATGAGTAACTATAAAATATTATTTTTGGGTGATGTAAACGCACCTGGTGTTAACTGGGAAACAGAGACCATAACATCTACAAATCATTATGTAAAACGAAAATCGGAATCTATTCTGGAGCTGGCGAATCTATTACAATTAACTCAACTAAATAAACCATACAAGATAAATGATCCTACAGCACTCTTAGATATCCTCTTAACAAACATAGAAAGTACCAAATTGTTTGTAGAAGTTGAGCCTGTTGTAAAGACAGACAGATACTATCCACTTTTTCTGGCTATTCTATCTATTCAGGGTAACTGTATTAGAGATACGCAGAATATACTTGTAGAAAGTAATGATTCTTACTACTTTCCTGATGCAAATTTTGAATTCATTGTTCAGGATATGAATAATATATACATGGACCTAAATACAAAAGATAATCTCAATGTACAAAGATACACTACAACAATGTATAAAAACAGTATTTATAAAATCTTCGACGCCAATGTTCCTAAGAAAAATGTTAAAAGGAAGAAACAAAGAAAAGTTGATCCTTGGGTGAACAGTCAGTTGAACTCGCTCATAAACAGAAAGGCCAGGTTTTTTTATTAATTATAAACAAACAGTTTCGTTATTAAAGAAAGAGGTTAAAAAGAAATGCAAAGAAGCTAGGTCGCGATATTTTATGTTTTTAGAAAATAGTCTAAAAATTAATAGTCACTACTTCTGGAAAAGATTTAACAGCGATAGAACAACATGTAAAATTGAAACTATGATAATTGATGGTCAAGAAACAAATAATATGCTTACAATAGCTATGGCATTTAAGGACTATTTTACTACGAATTTTAATTTAAATAAAAAGTTAATGGTAACAACGAATTCTAGCAACATGGTGGCAAAGGTCATAAACACAACTATTATAGATATTCCTTTTATAACCACGGAATTGGTAAACAAAGCTATCAGGAAATTAAAACCAAGATCCTCTATTGGAACTGATGGAATGCCTAATTATATAATTAAAGGTTGTTCATACACTTTGGAATCTATACTGGCTGATATCTTTAACAGGTCTTTAAATGAAGGTATATATCTAGATGAATGGAAAAGTGCCTTTGTGGTACCGGTACTTAAAGGTGGTGATAAGAAACTGCTTTGTAACTATAGACCAATAACAATCTTAAATGCATTTGCTAAAATATTTGAAAGCATAGTCACTGAACACCTTCAGTTCCACCTAAAACATAAATTGTATCCCAACCAACATGGCTTCACTCCTGGTAGATCAGCTTTAACGAATTTAGTACAATTATCGAACTTTGTACAAGGGCATGTTGAAAATAGATCACAGTGTGATGTGATATACATCGACCTATCCAAAGCCTTTGATACTGTGGACCATGAATTATTATTGGTAAATTGGATAAATTGGGTTTATCCCCAAGATATACACAGTCCGACAAGTAAGTAATGAGACTGATTTTATTCTGACAAAACAGAGAATGTAAAATAGAAACTAATATGTGAGTTCGAGAGAGTAATCCTTCATCTACGACCTGGCAACACCGCATGGTCCCGCGTGAAGGACAACGGGAAATATGATGTCAGTACCAGCAGTAAGTGAAAGGCCTTTGTCACGCCAGCGTCATGGAGCAGAGGGCGAATATCAAGTTCTGTTTCAAACTCGGGAAAAGTGGCACAGAAACTGTTG
>JAGDQP010067203.1:0-11179 GCA_022664845.1 Lepisma saccharinum
TTATGTTTATGAGGAAAGGGACAATAGTGAGTAACTGTGCAGATTTGATAATGATTTCTTATTCGGTGCTTGGAATTTTAGTCGGGGAGCCAAGGGGGACCCCACGTGAACTATCCTCCCCTGATCCATCGGGACCAATTTTCTCTCATTCTTTAGGATCTAAATAAAATTTATAGTGATGTTCCCAAAAATAAAAACTGGTTTTAGACCATAGTGGCAGCCATTTTTGGTCGAAAATTGGCCAATAGTCTATTTTTCAGAATTATTTTCTATTCCCCCCACGTACACCTCTGAGCCATCCATGTTCCCACAAAATAAAACTGGTTGTAGACCATAATATCGGTCAATTTTGGTCGAAAACTGGTTAAAAGAATATTTTTCACAGTTATTTTCTATGAGCTCCAACGTACCAATTCTTCGTAACCAATTTCATATTATTCCTTATAGTGTAAATAAAATTTAGAGTGACGTTCCTAAGAAAGAAAACCTGACTTTAGACCAAAATAGTGGTCATTTCTGATCGAAAATTGGTCAGAGACGATTGAACTTCAAAACTGACACAGTGTCTTCACCTAAAGAAATGGTACTTATAGGATAACCCGCACTTTCACCAAAAAAAAAAAAAAAAAAAGTATGGGAAAAAAATATATAAATTGATTGTGTAGGGTATTAAATAAAAAGATTTTTCCTACTGAATATAAATTTGAATTATATTCTTCAGAAAAATTAAGAATTCGAAATTTATAGCAATGTTTTCACAAAAATGAAACTGCTTAAAACCAAGATTGCGGCCATTTTCAATCGAAAATGGGTCAAAAATTCTTTTTTAAAGAAAAGAGATTTCTGTGTTAAAGAAAATAGCCCTTAGGTTGAAAGAAAAAAATAAAACTCACTAAAACTTCTAAATCTGTACTACGTTACTTGTTTTGGGCCCAAAGAAATGATAATTTTCGATAACGGTTCCTGAAAATTAGGAACCTCTTGGCGTGAGAAACTTTGAGACCTGAAAGATGAAGTTTATGAGTAGGTCATATGAGGTATCAATTAAGTGGATTTCCGACAGAATATGAATATGAATTACTTTATTTAGAAAAAGATTTTAGGGATTCCAAATTTATAGCGAAAATGAAACTGCTTAGAAAGAAAAATGGCAACAGTTTTTTGTTTTTATTTTAGAAGTTTCATTTTAATATAAATATGAAATCCTCAAAATCATTTTTTGAAAAAATAAATCATATTCGTATTCAGTCGGAAAAATCCTTTCATTTTATGTCCCATAATGTGACACACGTAAGATCATCTTCATTTTTCAGGGCTCCCTTTTCTGGTCTCCAATTTTAGTGTAGCATTATGATATAATTACCATTTCTTTAGGCCAAAATAAGTAACGAAGTGCTTGTTTTCAAGTCAGACTTTAGTTTTTTGTCTGTGAAGGTTTCCTTTCTTTCTTTCTTTCTTTCTTTCTCTCTCTCTCTCTCTCTCTCTCTCTCTCTCTCTCTCTCTCTCTCTCTTTTTTTATAAAAAAAAGTCCATAAAAAAGTCTGACCAATTTTCAACCATTTTGGCTTTTAAGCAGTTAAATTTTTGATATCCCTCAAGTCCCTTTCTAAAGAAAATAATTGATATTCAGTAAAAAAATCCTTTCATTTGATACTTCATGTAACCTACTTTATAAGCTTCCATTTTTCTGTTTCCCATTTTCGGGCGTTTACCGTGCAATTACTATTTCTTGGACCAATGCAATAACACAGTGCCGATTTTAAAGTTTAAGTGAAGTTTTAAATATTTTTCTCTAAACTTAAGTACTTTTTGAAGTAAAATAAAATAAATAATAGAATAATAAAAAATAAAATAAAATAATAAAAAATAAAATAATAAAATACGCATGTGACAAATTTTCCACCAAAATGGCTGCCATTTGTGTACGTTGATCAAGGGTGTACTTGGAGACTCATAGAAAATTATTGTGCTTTTGACCAATAGAAAATAATTGTGACAAATAGCCTATTGGCCAATTTTCGGCCAAAAATGGCCGCCATAATGTCTAAAACCAGTTTTTTTTTTTGGGGGGGGACATCACCTTTAAATTTTATTTAGACTAAAGAATAAGCAAAAAAAAAAAAATGTCCCGATGGATCAGGGGGGTGCACGTCGGGTTCCCCGGACTCCCTTACAATTTATGCCAGGTGGTAGAATTTATTAAGTACTCTGCTTATTTACTGTTCGTTTATCAATGGGGTGCGCAAGAAAAAAAAAAGAATTTAATCTGGACACACTTTATTAAAGTTAAAGTTAAAGGTTAATCCTACCGAAAATGATTAAACGGTATAAGCCAAATGCAGACTGTGTAAAAGGGAAATGGCAGGCCTTGTTGCCCGAATGAAAGAACATTTCAAGAAGTGTAATTCAAATCACGACCAAGCTACTGAAGAATTTTCCTTCAGTGTTCCCATGCCTGGCGCTATGAGGTATACTCAGCCTCCTATCAAATTGAGTACCACAGTGTCTTTTGTATTCCTGGGCACTTTGGGAGCTAAAGGCAGTCGCATTGCACCGGGGCCTTTACTTGTTATATAATAAATAACTTTGTCATTGAATTTGAATAAATAGCAAATTTCATCAAATTTGGTAAAATGAGAACCTACAATTTCTAGTAACTGCTTATGAATAGACCGAAAGCGCGATTGAAACGTTATAGAGGCTACAGATGGAGTACTTATCATAACCACTACCAGTTTTTATTTTTAAGAAAATGTTTAAAACGTTTTTGTAGTGGATAAAAAACGTGTTTAAAACAAAAAAACAAACAAAACATGTTTGAAACATTTAAAAAAATAAAAAACATGTTTGTTTTTTTCCCAACCCTGTTGAATTTAGGTTCTTTGAAACTCTCTCCATATATATAACTTCCTGTCGTGTTATCGACAATCGTAATTAGGATTACGTTTTCTTATGTTTCTGGCTACTGTGTTTGCTTTCTTTACTTGCGTATAGTCGATGAGCGGTTGTTTTGAATGCATTAATTTTGTTTACATTGTGTAAAGTATATGTTCGACATGGGCATACGATTTGCTTGAGGTTTCTAAATGTCATATATAAAATAAAATGTGCGAAATCGTACATGGATATTATGAAGGACGTTAATAGTACTTGGAGTCTGAATTAAGGAGCTATTTCAATGAGTTTACGAATATAGATGTTAAATATTAGAAGACAAAGTTTTCTCGTAAGTTTGTGCGTTGGTTTAGTAGGTGTCCAGAACCTATGTGTCTTGGATGATGGTACTTAAGCAGTAGCCCATATGTTATGTATGAAGTTTATAGTATATTCTCCTAGTCCCTAATAAATCTGAGATGAGCAACTGTATACCAGATTCTGAATCTTTTGTATTTTGTAGTGCAGTGTAGACAGCGCTCGAAATTAACTTTTGGAATTGTTTTCTTCCCTGGTCCTACAAAAATTTTACTGGTCCTTTTTCAGATCAGTAAATAATTATAATCTGCGTATTTTTTTAGTTCACTTTATTACATTCATTATATTAGGCTGCAGGCCAGACAAAAGAGAAAGAGCCAGATTGGATACCAAATACGAAAAAAAAACTCACTCGTAATAATTATATGTCAAAGCAAACAGGATCATGCTTAACAAAGAGGAATGTCTGATGTCTGAATTCTCACACTTATTTTCTTTTTATTACACTAAATATCTTCTTCGGAAGAATCTGCTGGAGTCTGGGGGAAATATTTGGGCGTCTGGCTCTTTCTCTTTTGTCTATAAAGAAGGATACTGCTGGAACAGCGTCATAATTACACAATATGGATTCAGATCCGCGTTGCATAGGAGTTATGTTTCCTGTTTCCGGCACTTGCGGCAGAGGTGTTGATCAGCAGATATGTTAGTTCCTAAGATTCTACGATTTCAAGATTTTTGTTTTTTGTTTTAGAAAACAGAAAGAAAGTACTTCGATAAAACGTTAAATACAGTGTCCAAGTATGTTTAAGCACTGGTCCACAGGACCACTTACAGTTTTGAGTTGCTGGCCCTTGGAAGATTTTACTGGTCGTGGGCCAGTGGACCACCGCTAATTTCGAGTGCTGAGTGTAGATGATAGCAAAGAATTATCTTCCGTGCCTTTTAGATCTTCCCCCGGATTATAGATTTCATGCTGAAAGATTAATAATGCTCTTTAATTTTACAAAACACTACACTTCCAAAGGGCAAAAATGAAAGAAGGAAAAAGTGTCACAAACATGACACATATATTTTTGGAAAGAGGCTGAAAAGTACTACAAGCACAGAGAAAGATGGAGAGGTGTTTTGCCTCTTTAAAAATAATGACAATTTTGCATATGTACCCAACAAACGTATAAAGTCTACATGTTAGCCATAAAGTTATATGACACAGGACAATTCAAGAGTCCCAGTACACAAACCGACAAGAAAATGAAGCATTGTAGCACACAAATGTCGAATGGTTTCTACATTTTGGAGTACATGATCAACGTGGCCGCCATCTTGAAATATTGAGTGGAGGTCAAATTTTGCAAATATCAAATGGGTGGTGTGACTTTCTAATATATTACTAGTGTTTCCAGGAAATAATTCCAGGTGTTCGATTTGACCTATTTGTTACGGTGTCTTGAGTTAACGGCACGGAAAGAGCGTTGCTGGATAAATGAACATAATATGCCTTGCAAATTATCAGTGAAAATAACTCCGACATCGTAACAGGTAGGTCAGATGTGACCCCTGGAATGACATTTTGGGAACATGCTCGTGTTGCTTGATACGTCACATCACCCACTTGCCATTAAAAAAAATATCTCCATCCTATATGGCGGATTTCAAGATGGTGGCCACGTTGATCGTGTACTCCAAAATGTAGCCACCGTTCGATATTTGTGTACTACTATGTTTCATTTTCTTGTCGGTTCGTGTGCTACCAGGTTGTACTGGGACTGTTGAATTACCCTGTGTCATAGAACTTTATGGCTAACGTGTAGACTTTATACCCTTGTTGGGTACACATACAAAATAGTTATTATTTTTGAAAGAGGCAAAACGCCTCTCTTTTCTTTTTTGTGTGTTTGTAGTACTTTTCATTCCCTTTCCAAAAATATATGTGTCGTGTTAGTGATACCTTTCCTTCTTTCAGTTTGGCTTTTGGAACTTACATATATACGTAAAGAGTTTGAAACAAACAATTTTTACTGCAGGTAATACAAGAGATACCTTTCCGTAAAAGTATGTGTCAGTGCCTCATGCTAAGCTGGAACACTGGAAAGTTTGGAGCTCTTCCCTCTTTTCGTTCTGGTGCTGTGCAGATGTTTCTCTAACATATTAGTACAACCAGGTGCCTCGAGCGAACATTATACACTATTTCTACATTTTTTTCAAGCCGCTGTCATTTCTAAACAACTTGATTTGCAATAATAATTGAGACTTTTTCATTATATGACTAGCAGAAGCCACGCATCAAATTTCAGCTAAATCTGAGACTGTGGGTTACATTTTGCTCGTGCTCTAGATGATTTGACATGGAATGACCCAGCAGATTGTTTCCTTGGTACTTGAATTTTCGATTTAATAATTTCGTCAATAAAAACAGCCATGTGAAAGTCATTATTAATTGAAGACTGTCATGTGAAAAGCGGCTGAGTGCTATCAAAACATTTGTGAACAAGGTGTGCAAAAGCAGTTATTGAAGTTTTGTAAAATGTTAGGAGTCATACTAACTACATAACGAAAAAGACATCTGTGCGACTGTCGGAATGTCGACAGTGAACCATAGGACTGTTGGTTTACGTTAAATTCACATCGCCCTTTTCCCTTTTTGATGTGAAACTTTAATTACTGTATAGTGTTTAAAAAGCAGAAGAAAATCGAGTAAATAAAAATGTTAGCCAACTTTGTGCGTTAAAATAAATTTTAATTATTTACTAAAGGAATAGAGAGAGAAATTAGTAAATTTAGCTGAGATATCATCAATTCATCATAATGAGAATAAAGTAGATCTTATTGACTTTTACAAATGGCAGTTTCTCTTTTTTCAGGGAGTTGGAAACTTGACTTAAGAGTTACAGATCACTTTACGAATTTCTTCACTGATGATCGTAGACTGATTATTTATATGTTTGACGAGAATGCGTTCTTATGTACAAATGCTAGTTTCTATTTTAGTATGTATGACGAAATATTTTTGATAAATATTTTTCTCCCGCCTGGTAGATATATGTACATATTTTAAATGAAGGTTATCTGTGTAGTTTGTTCAGAAAACAATAGTTCAAACACGGATTCCAGCCCAAAAGAGAATGTAAAATCTGTATGTTGAACTGTTCTTTTTCACAATCATAAAACTATTCTCGCTACTATAAGAGATTGTTACTATTCGAACTGTAGCATTCTATTATGCTGCCAATATTCAACTAAGGAAAACTCCAGCATATTTGGAACGTGTCTTCAGCACATGGGACGAGGTCTATTCCTTTCGAGTACCTTTCCCCACTATACTTTACAAAGTACATCATGCTTAGGCCATAAATCCTGGAATGACCAAAGAATTGAATTGAAATAAAAACATGATATAGGCTTGGGTTTGGATGTGAAAGGTATACTATTCAGTTCATTCAGTCGTAAGTTTGCGTGACACTTTATTTGTTTATTTTTGTATATTAAAATATTTCCAAATTGGAAAGGTTAGTGCTGATATTTCGTTTTCCGTAACTGGTCTCATGTGTTAATACGTGTTATTAGTATTTGATGAAAAAAATTGTCTTGTAGATTGTATTCTGTTTTTGTAGAAATCGAATATAGTACAAATGAGTTTCAACCCGTTAACATGCAGTTTTATTTTATTTTTCAGATATGATTTTAATTTCTCCTTGTTGACCGATGATACGTATAAGTCACCAGACAAGTCCGATATTGGTTTACTGTCTTCGTTAGGACCATGTCCACCTCTTCCTGTATATGAAAGGTACGTATGCCGAGTGCATCATTGTTGACATGAGAGAATTTCCATATATCTATTTTTAGTTGATTGTGTATTTTGTGTTTCGATTTTTTTTATTAAGATAGTTCTTTCTGTTAATAGTGTCATATTGATTTATTACGAGGTTAACAAATCAAATTGTATATTTGTGAAGAGTACTTATGTGTAAATCCTTTTCAGACTTCGTCTATTAACATCATCATCATGGTAATCAATGGTGGTCTATTAAAAACAACAGGTCACGTAGCTCATATTCGTGGTTTGCTTCCGGTCCACCAGGCAAATTCCTGGATGGTACCTAGACGAAGACCGTAGCCGGTACCTTTTCCTTCCCTGCCCTCGGAAAGTGTTGGCTGAGGAACGTTGTCCCTAGGACATGTGATGGACTTAGGCTATAGCTGCCTGTCTGGCCTATAAATACGTTAAATAAAATAACAGATACTTTACTACCAATTATATCAATCTTCCATTCGCGTTGGTATTTTGCTTATATTGTTGTATTTCTTTATTTTTACCAGTATTTTCCCTCTGTTTTTACCATTCGCAGAACCAGTTTGTTTCAGATTACTAGTTAAATACTCAAGGAAATGCTTCAGAGTAGTGGAAAAACTTTTGTTTGAATGCTGAACTACACCAGTGTTGTGGGTTACAAATTCCTTCATTGGTTAGATAATTGATAAGTTAGAAAGACTATGGATATTGCCTTCGTAGCCAGTTTTTTTTTTCATGTGAAATGAGACCAGTAAGTTAACGGTATAAAACTGAGTAGTGTGCTGCAGTGTATATAGTAAAAAATTCGGGAATATTTTTTTACACGGTCAAAATAATGTATCAGCATCTCTTTGGTTCCCATCTGTTTTGTTATATGAATTTCATCGAGATTAAAAGGTAATGTGTGTGTAAACGACCATTGATCATTGGCCGAAGATGCTAGCCTAATTGCAGTTAAATAGGAATAAAATAAATATTTAGTTTTCTGTATCAATTGAGTGACTTTATGTTATTCGTCAAGTTTCCCGAGTGGGCCACGGTGGCTCAGTTGGTAGAGCGCTCACCTCTGGTGCTAGGGGTCGTCGGATCGATCCTTGCTCATGCCATGAGGGCTTTGTGGTGGACAAACACCGTGTGCGTGGGTTTTCTCGGGGGTACTCCCGTTTCCTCCCACTTTCTTCATTCCACCAATTCATCCCATCATCATCCATACGGCCTGAGCCATAGTTGCCTAAAAGCCTTAAAATAAAATTCAAATTCAAGTTTCCTGAGGCTGGAGCAAAATAGCGGATAAGTTCGAAGTGCCATATTTGTTGCTGAAGTCCAATATTACCGAATGATGAAACAGATTTTTTTTATTATTATTTTTAATATGTTGGTGTTTTGTTGTAAAAGTTTCTGTATTATTATTCTACATTCGCATTATTCAATTTATTTAAGTGGTAAACTTTTTATCATATTGTTGCAGAATTTAAATATCCTGATCGTAAACTTTTGATCTTGTTTGAACACAAAAAGTAAGGATGAGATTAATAAAGTTATTGAAAAACATGCATCAAGAAGAAAATGAGCATATGAAAAATCTGTACACGCAACTAGATGGTCCGCCATATTATGTTGCGATTATGGGAAGTCACATATAGGCGAGACAAAAACAAGAAAGTAAGTGAAGAAGTAAACATCTACTCAACTCGCATCAAGGCACAGTAAAAACTTTTTCTGTTGAATTCGCAGAAATTTGGGTGTGCCGCAGGAAGTTCCAGTTGGAACACTTGGACAGTAGATGACGGTTGGAGAGTGGAGAGCCTGCTGTAAAAAGGTTATCACGCAATGTTTTTCATGTTCAGTATTAAGTCATAATAGGGATTTTACCGAGGGCCAGTATAACAATACTATTTGCTAAATGTCCAAATACTTTTGATAATACAAAGGCTGTCGCAGAGAAGGTGAGACAGATATTTTCCTGGTTTGGCAACACTGCCTATGGTAATTCTGTAACCGTAGCAAATTGTCACATGTTTCTAAACCACGTTAGTGAGCTGCTGTGTTGATTTACGTGGAACGTGTTTCGTTTACCCCTCCAGGTTTTTGTGTATAACATTGCTTTTCGCGATGAGTATTCAAGATGAACAGCGACATGCCATAAAATTTTGTTGGCGTTTAGGGAAAAGTGCTGCGGAAACATATGCAATGTTTCAACAGGCATATGCCGATCAAGACAGACTGAGTAGAGCCACAGTGTACCGCTGGCATAAGTTGTTCGAAGATGGGCGCGAATCAGGCACTTTGCTTCCGCATCCTGGACAAAGATCGCCCGTGATTAACGAGACGCTAGTGAATACTGTTGGAGCAATTATTCGTGATGATAGACATATGTATTTGAGAGTGCTTAGTGCATATTTATGCATTTCTATTGACACCGTCCATCGAATTTTACGTAATCATTTGAAAATAAAGAAGGTTTGCTCCGCATGGGTATCGCATTTTCTTATAGCATAACAGATGCAGCAGCGTAGCGCAAGTTCTTCAGTTTTCTTCAGTTCGCTACCTGAGGACGAATTTTCAAAGACATTCACAAAGTGGTATGAGCGTTCTAACGCTTACTTAGCTGTCAGTGGTGCCTATTTTGAAAAAGATGTACGTCTACTTGATACGGCTTTTTTTGTTTCATTGTAATGATTCGTGGAGGGTCCATGTACATTGTACATGCTTGTCTTTGAATTGCTACGCAGTCACGACTTTTTGAGCTATTGCGCTCATTTTGGTCTCAATCGGAAGCTAATAAACCAGATTTTCACCGTAGTACATTTTCTAGCCAGTGGACGTCTCTGTTTTCCTAAACAGAATTAGTCTCACCCTCTCTGCGACAGCCTTTGTATAGTGTACATACATCACTATCACACGTTACAGTACTTTTATTACTAGTATTAGGAATAATAATAATAACACTTTGCGTGTGGCTGGGTCAAATTATTATTCTGTTTACGTATCTAATATACAGTAGCGTAACGGTAAAATGTCGGACCTCCTCGCATGATTAATTTTAGCCCCCCTCCCTCATGCCCATTCGCACCCCACTATATTATAACTCTGTAAGAAACAATGATTCATAATTAACACATTGATCATGCAATATAATAATTAAAATTGAAATTAACACTCACCTAAAAAGACACACGGACTGCTGAATGTCAAAGTTTGTTTGAAGCGGTGTAATCTTTAAGCATTTTGGCTGCAAATGTTTCTACTACGTATATCACTCTTTGCTCTTGCTTTCTCACATTCAGCACTTAAAATACTGAGACCAGTCAACCGTTCTTGAGACATGGAACTGCGTAAACAGTTCTTTATGAATTTTAATTTTGAAAAAGATCGCTCCGCAACTGAAACATTTACTGAAAAGGTCAGAAATAACAAGAAAGCTGTGCACACATCTGAACTGCTAGAACCCAAAGTATAGTTATCTATTAGTAGAACATCTGCTAGTTCTCGAATTGTTGTTTTCAGCTTTATCTCATCGTGGAACACCAATCTAAGGCTTTGAATTTGATACGCAATCCTTTGTCAGGTAATCTTCGTACGTAGAAAACAAACGAACTGCTTTCCTATGTAACTCTTCATCTGATGCAAAAGACAGAAACTGAGGAGTAAGTATAATACCAAGTGCGTAAATATGAAACCGGAATTTATGTACAGAAAAGACACAGTGATTGGGTGAAAATGCCTATTTTATTCGAAGTATTGGCCATCGCTAGAGAAACATTTCTGCCATCGTTCCGGCAATGTGTGGATGCCAGACCAAGAAAACTGTGCCTCTTGTGCTGCAAACCACATTTTCATAAGATGTGAAGCGCTGGTCAGCAAGTGCGTGTCCCATGGATGCAAATAAGTGAAAATCGGAAGGTATTATTGGCAAATCTGGTGAGTAAGCAGCATGTGGAAGGATTTCCCAGTCAAACGTCGCAGTCGTTTTCTTTACCGGTTTTACTGTGTGGGATGGTGCATTATCGTGAAGCACAAGCACTTTATGTTGTCTTTGGTCATATTCTGGTCGTTTTTCACGCAAAGCTTGATGTAAATCGATCATTTGTTGTCGGTAACGTTGGGTATTAACGGTTTCCCCAGGTTTCAGCAATTCATAATAGATCACTCCCTTCTGATCCCACCAAACACAAAGCATTGTCTTCCGTCCAT
>JAGDQP010067205.1:0-11179 GCA_022664845.1 Lepisma saccharinum
CAACTACCATTTGCATCGCGATCGTTCCAGACCCCTCTCGCTTTGGGGAAAAATCTCTTGTCTGAACCGGCAATCGAACCCGGGACCCCACGATCAGGAGTCAGCGACGGTAGCCACTAGACCAGCGGAGAGAGAGATTCCTATTTTCCAATAGGAGGTTACTAAATAGAACCAATCATACTAAATCTTTCACATTAAGCTACTTATTTATTAAGTTTCAGATACAGCTGGAGTTGCCATTTTACAAAGAAACTAAATAACATTATAACAAACTAATCACATTACTACAAACTAAATAACTTGAAATTAACTTTAAAACGACACCTAACACAGCAAGTTATATCAATAACATGACGATTATAATAACACAAGAGGAATGGCTTCGATATTGGTACTTAGCGTTCAATGAAGAGAGTTTTCAGATCCGAAAATATCAATATTTGAATCAAGATTATTGTACATAATTACTAGTCTATGGAATAAGGAGCACTGAAGTATACTTAACCTAGGCGTGGTACAATGAAGCAGGTTATTATTTCTGGTTATTCGCAAGGGAACACGGAAGTAAAATTTAGATATCAACTCTCCAGTTCTAAGATTACCGTTAAGTATCTTGTATAAATACATCAAATCTGCCAGCTTGCGACGAGAAGAGGGAACGTGGAGACCAAGAACGGATAATAACTCGACTTTGCTTAACCTACGTACCGATGGTATTCTTCTTTTAACTATAGCGTGGAAAACGTTCAGAACAGAATCAATATGAGATAGATTAGAAATACTAGCCATGTTCCAACTTCCGAATTGGGGAGCAATATTCAATTTTAGAGCATATTAATTTCTGTAAATATATAGAGAAGATCAAGTAAGCGCATAGAACTGTTAGTTATAGAAGTCACGTGGTCAGCAAATATGTTTTTTGTCAAATACCACTCCAACGTCCTTTTGAGAAGACACTTTAGCGATAGGATTGTCTTCAATGAAATAGGCAGATGGGATTTGATTCCTCTTTAAAGAAATAGTAAGAAAAGAAAATTTTGAGGGATTTATTTTTAAGTTCCACGCATTACAGCAGTCCAAGAGGCCAGATATGGAATTTTGGAGATCAGTAACATCCTGTAATGGTCTGTGATTTCTCGAAATAACTTCACAAACATCACAAAAGAAATTAGTTCTAAATAGGCTTCTTAGCTGCTAGTAAAAGTTCATATACCCTTGTCACTTGCATGAAAATAGTTTCAACTTCAACCAAATAAAAATGTTCCAATTTTTTTATCTAATCTTGATCGAAACGTCTCCTAGTGGGGAAAAATTTATCCCCGGCAGGGACGAAAAATAAATTTGTCAGGGTGGGAAACATATTTACCGGGGGGAGCCCGGGCGGCCCCCCCCCCCCCGTTAATTCGCACACTGCTACCATCGTAAATTGAACGCCATGGCTTAAAAATCAGATAAAACCAGAAGCGAATAATATTTACTGACCTCAAAACATACTATGTTCATTTCTCGCACAGCGAATAATTCCCACCACTAAAAAACATTATGTATGCATTTCTGTTCAAATGTCCATTACTGGTACAGTGGTACATTTATATTAAGCACAAGAAGAAGAAACATTTGACTAAGTTTACTATAAATGACAGTGTTTGCAGATCATGCTATAACTATGAACTGAGAAAGAAAAGAAATTAACCTACCAATTTCTTCAACTTCGCTTCCTTTATCTTCAGATAGAAGTTCAAGGTCAATGTGAATCGAGTCAATTGGATATTTTTCTTCTTTAACGACAACTACTTGGACGTATTTTTAAGAAATTATATGATAGTGTCTTTTCAAGTGTTAATAAATGAATATATTTTTCATATTACGTGCACACTGTTAATAGCTACTTGCTATACCACTTGTTAACTGAACACCACTGACAGAAGAAGCATGATTTGGCTTGAACGTAGATAATGCGTGTTTCATTTGTCTGTTACGTAAGAGTGATCTTGGTGCTACTGAGTATCTGAGAGATTACACAAAGTACGTATATCTAAAATTTACTTAGGTTATGTATAAGAAAGAAAATAAGTAAATGAAAGAATGTGTTGTGTTAGAACCAATCATCATTCAAGCTAGAAGGCCTGTCTGAAAAGTATCCGACATTATGTTATGTGTGGAAAGTAGTGAATTGGAAGGTAATGAATTGCATACAGTGGTGGGTGTAACCTTCATGCAGATGCCTGTTAGATGCCATGCAGAGCCGAATTAAGGTGCAAGCGAAACAAGCGGCCGCTTAGAGTGCCGACCTAACAAGCTGGTAGCCGCTATATATGAAAACGGTTCACTGAACATTTGAATGCAAAATTTGAAGTTACGAAGAAATAATAATAGTTAAATTTTCTTCCATATTTATTACAAACAAAGTGAATTCGGTCACGCTGTTTTTTTTATATATATATATTTTTCTCCTTTTATTTTCTTTTACTGCTAGATGGGGGCTGGAGTCCGCATTCCCATTCAAACCAGGATAGTGGATGATCTATTTTATAGTAAAGGAATTTCTCCTCTTTCTTTTGCAATAATAATGTACGAACGGCCTCCTACTTTGTTTTTGTTCATACAATGTTGTGTATTACTAGTGGTTTACCGGTATTCCGTGTTTAATTTCTTATTTTATCCTTGGGATTATATGTACTCATCTGCGTGCCCATGAACTCACAACTGTGTGTATCCATATTTCCTTCTCTCTTTTTTGTTTTTCTAAAGTGAGTGGTTACTTGTTGGCGTTCTTGTTGTCAGAAACTGACATTTCCCTTTCACGCGCCAGTCTCTTTTTCTCATATTCTGGTCTCTTCGGCTTCAGCCGTTTCGACGGGACGGGCGTAAGCCATAGTGCTGTTACCGCCCATACAATTCATTTTATCTTATCTTATCAGCCGTTTCGCAATAGTTGATTATTGTTTAATATTTTAATGTTTGTCTTCATGAAACAATCTGTTTTAGTGGTCACCTAACCGCGTTCTGAGGGCTCTTTGCTGTTAAATTTTGTTTTTCTCTAATTTACTCTTCTCTGTTTGGTTAGTTTCACGTTTCGAGAAGTTCGCTGGTTTTTGTTTTGTTCCACTTCCCCGAAAATCTCGGTTTTCTTGCTCAGGTTTGTGTAGCTAGGCTAGTGATGAGCACTGGGTAAAAACCCGATGGATTGAATGAGTTTAAACCCGGATTTTTATTTTTCAGTGTTTTTTTAATTGTATTTGAATAATTTCAAAATTAATGTCTGTGGTAATTCTCATAACGATTGTTTTATGATGTCATGAAATTTCAATGTGGTATAGGAATAACACTACACTAATGAGAGCAAAAACTTGTACGTAAATGTTTTGCGTATTATATTGATTTCTATATACGAGAAAAAGGTAAATAAGTACTGTCATGTTTACTGTATAAAAAGACGCGTGATTATTTCTTTGTTTAAATATTATCAAGCTCTAGGAGGCAAGACAGCTGACTGGTTTGAAATTTTGTGTCGAAAATACCAAGAAAGAAAGTATCAAGTGGGAGATCATTCCATAAAAACGTAATGTTTTTAGAGCACATTTAAGTTTCACATTTTCAAACAAATAGCCAGTTTAAGCCTTGTTCACTTTGCGATATTTTCGGTCAGATTTAAAGTTTGACTTTATGTTTGTTATTGATTTTAAATGTTGGAAAATTAAGAGATGATTGGTAAGATGGTGGCGAACTAGAAGAAAGGTGCTGAAATCTCCTGTGCATTTGTTACAATATTCCAAAGTTTTTTCCTTCAAGAAAATTTACTCAGTAGTGTTATAAAGGGTTGCAGTGTTTTATATAATAGTTTTACATCATGAAAATTCAAAATTAACGGTGATAACAACATCAAATGCGACAGTGACAGGAGAGTTAAGAGTGACTGACAGTTATGGCGGACAGAAACCATAGCAACCAATAAATAACTAACCTTAAAACATCAATTATTAAGACTGTTAGACTGCAAAACTGTATAATATTATAAATAGTATTATAAAACAGCAATTAATAAAACGAAAGCGCAATGGATGGACATAATTAGCCATTTCCGCGCAAGATTACAAAATACGAATACGAATGGAAAATTAAGAATTCAGCCTTTTACAATGTTTATGGAATTGTACAGCACCAGTGACAGTATTTAACGTAAAGATTCGTTGTAATTCGACGATATATGCAAGTATATTTGTAGCGATGTCGGATAGCTTAGAAATTCGGTATTGTTTGATATTGGCTTGCGATAACTTGGTTGATAGGCGTTGCTGTACATGGATTGTCGATGTCTATTGACAATGTTAGATTCAGATTGCTGGAAACTTAATGAAAACTGTGATTACTCATAGGAGAACTTCTCGTAAAGTATGTGTTGTACAAATAATAGCAATAAAAAGGAATGAATCTGATGGAAAACTCTGATCACGGCACTTATCTCGTCTATGTAGTACAGTAAACATTAAAGAACCCGTTGCACTGATAATTTAAAGTAGTAGTGGGATTTCTGAAGTAAGCAAAATCCTGCATGCTTTTACTATATATAAATCATATTAATAAAATAAGAATTATAACAGAAAGGATCTATTTGAAGTTGTTATATGGAAAACAAATCAAAGAAAGCAATGAAGTGCAAATACTGTGGCCGTGAATATAAATAAACAAACATACAAAAAATGTCAAATCACTTGAAGAGTTGCTTGAAATGCCCTTACAAATTAAAAATTCGGTATTGGAGAAGGGATGCAAAGTAACCACAACATCACTGACGAGCAAATGTGATCAGGAAAAGTTTAAAGCTTACTACAACATCAGCAGCAAGTCACAAATAGCAAACAACTCACAATCCACCAAGTTCCTTTGCTATATATAACCTACGTATATATCGATATCTATTACCGGTATAGTATTTACTTCTATATTTTTCCTGCCTTTTACGTTTTGTGGATGAAGTTTATGTAAAAATATTTATAACCGAATATAATAACTAAATAAAAGAAATATTTTATAACTGCAACTACACACATTTTTAAGTAAAAACCTACTTCGGGGTTTTAACCCATAAAATAAAAACCCGGATTTTTACCCATCACTAAGCAAGTCTTCTTAACTGCCGGATTCTGTGAAATTTCATATTTTGTTTTCGGTCATTTAACCGGCCGTTCTCTTTCTTGTTTTGAATTACACCGGTTTTCGTTTTCTCTGCTGTTTAATTTCGTCCATGCAAGGAGCTTCAGAAAATGTTGACTTGTGAAGAGGAATGTGACATTGAAGGCTTTTAGACACGGGCGACCAGGCCAAAAGTTTCCAGACGCCTGGCCGGACAAAGCAAAAATCCTGTTATGGTCATCCATTTTTGAACCTCCTATAAGCAGTGGGCTAGGAAAAAAACAAATCCACCCCTGGGCTTAGAACTGTACCAAGAATTACTCACTCTACTGTAGAAGAGTTGAGCTATATTATACAAAACATTCCTATGGATACCTTTTCCAATGCTTTTTGTGTCGAATTCTACCGACATTGCCAATATCAGTTCAGCATGGGGAAAGAAGTTTTTCAAAGCTAAAATTATTCAAAACCTATTCGTAAAATTGAAAGTTATAAAAGTTAGTTTTTGAAAGTTTAAATCAACAGTTATACATTTTCCTTATATTGAATCTAGTAAGTTCACTGACGTGTCTAATAAGTTAAACAAGTGTATTAAGTTTGTGTTCTGGCATGCTTTTGAATGTTATTAACTCTCCTTTTTGTATTGTATTTTGTACATACTTACTAATCAAACACCCTTTCATAATTTAAACAATTATTTTTCAATATTCGAAAAACAGTTTCAGTTCGCTTTGTTCATTAATTCTGAACGTGTATATAAATGTTTTTTGCATCCATTTCTTCAGCATTTCTAGAAAAAAGAATGTCAATTAATTACAAAAAAAAAAAAACTCCGATGTATGTTTTTTTATATTGTACTGATACTTTGTGATGTTGTTTGTATTGCTTTAACTTCTATAAAATCGATGAAGAGCCTCAGAAAATAAAAACTCGTCAATACCAATTAAGGAAAGGCTTTTCACGACAGTTTTCAATAAGGAGAGGCGACGGAGGGCTCCAAAATTAATTTTCGCTAATAGCGAAAAATACTCTTCAGCCGGCCTTGATCATACCGTGACGCTTCCTTGCTTCAGTATCTGTTTAGCAGCCAGTGTATAGTGGGATCTTCTTCGTCGCAGTTGCATTCTGGGCTAAATGACAGAACGTGTGGAACAACGATACTGCATCGAGTTGTCAAGCAGAAACAATTCGCAAAATTCAACAAACATTGGTGATATGGGGAGTGCGCAAATAGAACAATGATACACTCGGTTCAAAGATGTCCTCACGTCGGTGGAGAGTAACAAGCGTTTTGGGAGAGTGACAAGTGGTTAGTGGCATTGTGCATCACGAATATATACCAGAAGAACGAGCAGTTACAGAGGAGAACTATCTTGATGATGCAGTTCGTCGCAAAAGACCAGACAGCTTCACAAACCAGGCACCTGCATCAGGATAATGATTCAGCCCATTCCTCGCACTTGATCGAATAATTTCCGGCAAAGAACGGCATTCATGTCATTCGCCATGCTCATGAATATGGCTCCTTGTGACTTCTGACTTTTTCCTGAAGTCAAACTGACACTTAATGATACCAGCTTCGACACCCGACAGCAGAATTGTGAGCAGTTCCAAAAAAAGGCGTTCCAAGCATGCTTCCAGCAATAGGAGGATCGTTTGCTTAAGTGCATGAAAACTGAAGGATCTGGTATCGAAGGTGATTAAGAATGGAAGCACAACAGGTATGTAGTTTTATTTTCCTGGTCTATGGTCGGATACTTTCCAGCCAAACCTTGTATGGTGATTCTATAATA
Source organism: Lepisma saccharinum (assembly GCA_022664845.1). Taxonomy (NCBI): domain Eukaryota; kingdom Metazoa; phylum Arthropoda; class Insecta; order Zygentoma; family Lepismatidae; genus Lepisma; species Lepisma saccharinum. Next base: position 6,927 of record JAGDQP010067205.1, read on the forward strand.
TGCACTAACATAGTGAAAGTTCTATGGACTAAAACATCCTGAAATACTGGTTGGAAGTCCTTAAAATATATATGAGTTTGAGTGAAGGCGAGGTTTCTAATTTAATAATCAAAAGCGTATGGAGAATGCAGTGGCGGCTGATGAAAAGATTGTAGTGTTGTAGAACAACCGCATTATTCTACGATGTTTTCTCTTCACAAAACAGTAAATGAGTAACTTAAATTACTCTGATGAGGTACTATCTTTTTTTTCTCTATGTTTAAGAAACCCTCAGATTTATTTTAGGACGTGAAAAAGTACTTCGAAACATGAGAGATTCATCTGGTTGTTAAGATACACTACCACAACCACCTTACTAAAGAGCTTGGTATTGCAGAAACTGTTCTTTATGCTTCTTCCTTTCTCAAGTCAGCCTTATTATTGCATTTTGTTGCAACAACATTTTATTCAATGAATTTGAATTGTATTGATGACCTTTAGGCATCTACGGCTCAGGTCTGGATAGGGGTAGTGTAAGGATAATGGAAGGTGTTGGCCAGGGTCTATGTTGAAGGTGTCATTTGCCTGGTGTGACTGAGGTAAAACCTTGGAGAAAAACTCAGTCAAGATGGTCGGCCACTGAGATCGAACCCACGATCTCCCGAATGCACGGATTGGACTCCGACATCGGAGTCCAATCAGTATTTCTGATGTTGTTATCAACAAGCGCGGAAATATTTGTTACGCCAGACTTGCTAATCAGAACATCTAGACCGTGCTTGCTTTGATCCATCTGACGTACGTGTCTGGCGTAACAAATATTTCCGCAAATAATGAATGAAGCGTTCGTTATCATATCTTTGAAAGTACGTGAATATTCCATTAGTTACGTGTACAATACGTTTTTGTCAAGAACGCGTCAACGTGTTAGTGTTGCCAGTTCGGGATGTAACATTAGTCATTCTAGGACAATTTCAACTAGAAAATATGGGACTATTATAATCGCTTATCTATTCTAGTAAAACTCGTTACTTTTAATAATACTAAGTGAAACAATAAAACCACATGTTTCATGACCAGACAACTTCTAAACAGCATGTTGGCTTAAAAGGAACAATTTTTGAAACAGGAATAAATTTTACATCCGTCCATTAAAGAAAAAAATAAGATAGTTATTGATGTGTTGTGAGAATTTTGCGGCCTATTGTATTAGTATCCAGAAAGTGTAGATAAAGAAGGCTGGATATGTTGTTAGAGTTGCAGTGGTTGAGAGTAAATTATTGCTAACGTCCTAAACGAGCTTGTGAGCTTCTAAGGATAGGGTCTATAGTTTTGGATAAAGTGGATTTCAAATCACTCCGTTGAATGGATTCCGGCAGGAATTGAGCCTTGCAGTGGTTGGTTTCATGAGGATTGTGTGGGGACAATAGGACACAAACAATTTATCTGCGATATTCACTTAGTATTACAGACAAGAACTAGCTAGAAAGCTCTGTGCAAATGACTCTAATACGCACGATTTGATCGTGCCCCTATGATTGATCCGTTGACGATGATTTTCCCAATTACATGAAGAAGCCTGGATTTGTAAATACTTCTAAAAAACAATCTTAGAATCTGTAATCTACTTTTCTTAGCAATAAGTCATGAGAGCAGGTGCTCCGTAAACTATTCTACAGCCAAAGCGAGGAAGGATATCTAGGTTTGGTGGTCATATATGATTCTTACATAGTATCAAATAGCACAGACAATACCCTTCAAAGCTTCAATACAATCAAATGCAAACACTAAAAGATGTGTCATACGGATAATATAGTACGTCATAATGAAGAAAAAACACTAATAAAGAAGGGACGGCGCCAGGATAAAACATCTGGGGAGCCTACAATATTCCATTTGAACAAGTCAAAGAGCTGCTTTAAATTAATGACATGTGTATAAAATGATGAATACTGATAAAGCTAGGGATGGGGTACAAGGGTAATAAAGTAGGGTTTTAGGTTTATTGTATCGCTGTTCACGTGATAGAGGCAATGTAAATAAAACAATGCTTTTTTATATATACTTTATTGAACAATTATATACAATACATTCGAATACATATACATATTCGTTGGTAACCACGGACAAACTCATGGTTTGTTATCTAATTTGTAACAAATAGGCCTATTTATTTTAACTCCAATTGCCGCACTATCTTTGTACACTGATAACATGATGTTTCATAAATGCATTTATGAAATCCTACCGTGGTTACCGGTCTCTCCCCTATATTGTTTCTATAGTATTTTAAAAACTAAAAGAAAAATCAGTGTCAGCCGTGCGTCAACTATCTCAGCGTATTATTCCCCAAATTAATTGAAAGAATCAGTATTGCGCATTAAGCCTACTTTCCATACAGGCGATTACCGCGTTCTTTGCTTGCGATTTTGCTAAAGAACTAATTGAAAGCACATGTTTAAGTAGGGGAGAGGGGAGGGTGGCATGTTTGAACACGTTGTTGGGCAAATTTAATTTTGCTTCCTCAAACACAGAGAATTTGTTCAGAGAGATAAATGCCATATGTATGTGAACATTTGCAGCTCGCCGAAGAAAATGAGGTACTTCATTGTTACCTTAAAGCAAGGACAGGAACTGGGAGGCTATCATTCAAAGGTGCCTCCCCCTAGGGGGTTGATTTGAACAAGGGTGGGGTAGTTTTGAACTTGGCTGGGAAAGTTTTGAAAAGATCCTTAATTTTATGACAAAAACACTTATTTTCTTAATAATGCTTCTGAATACAAATTCGGAAACAGAAGAAAGTAAACTAAGGTTTTACTAGCCATACAAAGAATATAAACGACGCAGTTGTGAATAAACTTTGAACTTATTTGCTTGATTGTTTCTTTATTTGTGTTATGAGGATTGCATAACCATTAGGCTTGCATAACTTTGAACTCGTAGACATTTTGTAAAAACTGATAGCCCAATTGAAACGCTCGAAACACTCTTAATAATATACATTTTGTTGTTAAATATTCTTCTCAACAGTAAGTTTTATCTATAGGGACATAAGCTGCTACCTTGTTTAAATATATCCCCTTCTTTTTGTTCAAAGCTTCCCCGGTACGTGAAATTACGTAAATTTTGTTATTATGAAAAACGGTGATTAGAAAAAACAAGGACAATTTAATACGAAACGGAATGTACTTACTTCATAAGTTAACATGGGCGATTAAGCTACAGTTTTCTTCTCTCCTAAAGCTTACAATCTCTCAGATTATGTTTTACTTTGTCACACACAAATTATATCAAGTGCCGTACTTCGCCAGGTAGCGCACACAAATGGCGAAAAACAAATGACAGCAGTATGGCATAGTGTTCGGAATTTATAAATGTTGGAGAAAATAAATTTCGTATAATTAATTAAAAGTTATTGCCAATGTTCTAAGGTACCTCTGTTCAAATGTACTCCCTCTCCCTTACGTGTTCTACAGGTAACTCGAGTTTCTATTGACTACTCATGGAAATTATACGCAAAGCACGCGGTGAACACCTGCAAGAAAAGCCGACCTTACAGTACCATGACTTCATTCCTAGTTCGGCTGGGTTGACACCAGGTGGCAGAAGATGGTGTTTAATATATAGGACGTCTTTCTTTTCTTATCTATGGTTTGTAAATTATTTCGGGATTAAAATTTGTTGAGAATTTTTTTTTTTAAGATTGTTCTCATGTTCGGTTTCAAGGTGTTTATGTCGGACCAATTTTACGGATTTATTTTGTGTTGTCCCTGAAATACGTACAGCATTTTCAGTGGCGTCTCGTGGGCTTGAAAGTTGGTAGTTCACAACCAGTGATTCCGTCAGACCCCCTTTAAGGGGGTGTCACCCCCAAATTATCAAGCGTATCCCAAATATGAATTTTTAAGGTAAAAATAATACAAACCGTGCAAAACTCCAGTTACACCCTCCCAATTTTTATTTAAAACCCCCAAAACTGAAAATACTGGCAGAATCTCTACTCTAAAGAGCAACGAAGAAAGTACGATAGCAAGGTTCAATAGCTTGAAACCATTTCTCAATGTGCTAAGTAGAAAATAGAACTATAGCTCTTCATAACTTATTTACACTATATACTGAGTTAAGAAGAAAGAAAAGCAACTCCACAAAAAAATAAGTAGTTGGACTGGTAAGGAATCATCTCGCTTTTTGAGGTATGCAGGTTCGAAAGCTCGACAGTGCAGCGACGAATGTATCTCAGAGCAGTTTTTCACGAGAGTATACAACTGAAAATT